>CAVNYN010204362.1:0-19499 GCA_963692815.1 Nyctanthes arbor-tristis
CAAAATCTATTATGTATATAGTAAGCTATGTTATGTGTGAAATAAAATTTGTTACGCGTACAACAACCTATGTTACATTTTAACAATTTATGTTTTTTGAATTAAAAAGTATAACATACTCCATTCCTCACTATTTTTTATTAAATTTTCAAGTTTATTGTGTAAAAATATTCGTTATGTGTATAGCAAACAATATTATGTGTATAACAATATTTGTCAATTGTGTAAGAAGTTTTGTTATGTATAATATTTCATGTTACATGACTTCCATTTTTGGCCAGATTCTGGCGGCTGATGACCTGTGGATAATAATTCCTAGTGTCAAACTAATGTGTGGCGGAATTCAAATTAAAGAAAAGTTAACTAATCGCGTCACGGAATCCAATTTCATTTCTTTAGATAATAATAATTCACTGCGTCAGTTTCCATTTGTTTTATTTTTGTTTTTCCTTTTTTTTTGGTCTTATATATATATATATATTTTTTTCCTTTTTCTTGGTTTGCTTTGATTTTTTTTGGTTATATATATATATATATATTTTTTTTTTCCTTTTTCTTGGTTTGCTTTGATTCTGCAAAGTAGTGCATTTGGAAATTGGAAATAAGGCATCTACATTTTAATCTCGGTTTGTGATCTTCTTGATTTACGATTCCCATTTTCGCGAGTTTCTTGTTATAGAAATGAATGGGCAAGCAACGATGATGAATCCACAACAACAACAAATGATGAACATGAATCAGAATTAGATGATAGGGTATTTTTTTTTAAGTACAATTACAAGCCGCATCACGACAGTACAAGTGCATATATATATCCTTCTAAAATAGAGCGTACATAAATCAACAATAGAAATCAAATTCCTCTATAGGAGACTACAAACTACATATAAAATATAGATAAATCCCTATATGGAGGGATTGAACCTGGGACCTCTACGTCCCAGGGCCTCAATCTTAGCTCTATAACTAAATAGACTAAGACCTCATTGGTAGATGATGAGTATGTTCTTCACTGCGATTAAATTATGATCTACAATTGTGATTTGTAGATATGAGAATTAATTAAGGAGATTTTTAGATTCTAGATCAATGACAGAATTTAATTTGCCTTTTTTATTTTTAATTGGCTGCTATTTTAAGTAAGAGGGTAGTTTTACAATAAGGAACCGTTTGACACTTGACCGTATGTTTGGAATTTTCTTTAAAAACCTGGGCAGTTGTGAAACTTCCCTCTTTGATTTACCAATTGGGCCATCCTAGCTTTCGGCCCATCAGAGGCTTCATGGACTATCGGCATTACTCCTGGGAAAGGCGAATGGGTGGGCAGTTAAGCCCCAATAATAATCTTGTAATGGAAAAACCGTTATGACCTAAATGGGCCAAAAGAAATAACCCAGTATTTACTTAATGGGCTAATGGTCAATGCCTATGTAATGCTTAATAGGTTAATGGGCTATATCTAGGCCCATTAAACATTAATAGACCTTTAGGACAAACCCATTCCGAAAGAGTTTAATGGACCAACACTTTCAGTCCGTGGGAGCATCTCTAATGGTAAACGTGCATCAAATCAGATCTAACAAAAATTTAGACACCTGTAGCACACAGTCCATACAACAGACGGACTTTCCCCTTGAAACCTTCTCCAATGCATCCAGGTTGTTTGCTCCACCAAAACAAAAAGAAATAGTATTTTGAAAATTCAAAATTAAACTAGGAGTCTCATTTTCAATGAAATTTCTGACGAGTACTCCTCCAATCTCTTCTCCTAGAATCTCCTCAAACTTTTGATTTTCCGACTAAAAAAATTATGTTCTTTGCAATTCTGATCTACATAAAAATGATGGAGGCGAGTAAAAATGGTTTGGGTGAAGCGAGAAGAAAAATGTAGTGATGATGAACTAGGAGAAATAGGGAGAGCTATAAAACCATGAAATTCTATTTATAGGTGTATGTATAGAGAGACAAAGAAGCACAAAGAAGATGGGTGAGGCGTGAAGAGAGAGGAGAGTGGAAAGATACAATAAACAAATGATAAAATTGATGAGCCATATGGTTCAAAATAAACCGTCTCTAATTGCATAGGGGAAAGTATTTTATCTTTCAACTAAATGCTTCAAAATAAACCGTCTCTAACATTTTTAACAAATGTGCTACTAACACGGGCACACCCCTAGTACCTCTAACTTACTTGAGGTATCATGTGCGCCGACGATAAATTCCAACTTAAGTTAGAATCTACCGTCAAGGCTCATAAACATTCTACTTACTCGAGAAAATTTTGGTAATATCTCCCCAATTAATCAATAAAGCCAACATGTACCAACGCCCAACATCAAACTCATAATTCCTCATTCATTTCAAGCCACAATTCACGTATGAAGAGACATACTGAACCAAGTATAATTCACCGGAAACACCTAATACTTACTAATAAATTAACCATATCAAAGCTTATATTTCATAATAACAAAGCCCATAACAATCTTTATGTAGTGGCTTGAATTCTTGAAGTAGCAAGCTCGACCATCATGTGTTGCCCAAACTCCAATTACTGCCTGGAAGGAAAATCATTTAAAAAAATATGAGCTAACTAGCCTAGTGAGAGGAGTTTTTAAATAAACATGCTAATTATATCTTTTGAAAAATCTCATAAAATGTACAAACCACTTATCGGTTTTCATAATTTGAAAGATAATTTTGACATAACGTCAACATTGATAGAATTATTTCATGCGAGAAAACATCATGAACATCTTTTCACGTAATAATTGTCATAAATCTAACATAACTTCATCATCGATAAAATCATTACATGTTAGAAAATACCATGAATATCATTTCATTTTATAATCATCATAAAATTCACTAGAGACTATCATAAAAATTATCTCTTTTCAAGATCATCATAGAATTTTCCCCAAAGAGTATCCAACATTTCATGATCATAATATCAAGTCATACGGGCGTAGACATTAGCTTGAGCCATAGGTACCTTATGACTCATTCGCTCTAGGCGGCACAACAATCAGCTTGAGCCTTAGCTAGCACATTAGGGCCCTTCACCTAGGCGGTGTTCATTTGGTTAGCTTGAGCCATAGGCCCCTTCGCCTGTAGGCGGCTTATTATTTTGTCAACTTGAGTCATATAGGCCCCTTTGCCTATAGGCGGCATAGTCATAACATTGGATACAAATTTGGAGTTTTCATGCATCATAAATCATGTTTTCAATTCAAACATTTATTTAAAAATCGTAAAGCATCGTTTCATATAAACACATGAACTTTTCTGAAGAAAATATCAACTTTTTAGAATTTTATAGAAAGACATAACCATCATAAACACATTGCAAACTCATGTGAACTCAAGCATAATATACTTTGAGGAAAAGCTCTACTCACCAGCTAAGTAGCAACATAGATCCCTTAATGTTTGGTTTCCTTTAAACTTTATCATTTCATGCGACATTATATAAAAATTATACTTAACTTTTAATTCTTTCCCATTTCTCAATTCACACATATAACTCGATTCTTTTACTTATCTTTTCGCAATCCTACTATCTTCCTTCTTGCTTACTTATTAATCAAAGATTTTCTAGTTTAAGTAATCATCTTCATCATTATATCATAATTTAGAAAGCTCAATAATTACTCTTTATTTCTACACTTAACTAAATTCTTTCATCAAACATGAGCACCACTTATTGAATCGAGACTAGCTCACTTATCAAACAAGGATCATTAAGTTTTTCTCCTGCTTGGGCAATGCCTATTCAAAACCATTTTAAAATAAAAAATGATGTCATATGTTTATGAAATTCTCCTAGAACATAAGAAACTCATATGTGTTCATCATATATGAAATTAATCTCAAGAAAACCACGTTAGGAACAACAAAATATTTCTCTATTTCCCAAAATCTGTTTTCAGGTAAAAACTGACCATCTTTACAAAACATGTCATAAAAACTCATACCGGTCTCCAAATGGTGTCATTCAAATTTTAGATGATAGATGACTTATAGAAGATCATTCTCCAACTTGTATCTTGATCAAATTCAGCATATATTATCATTGATGGCCTTGATGGGCAGAAACTTCTTATATAGCAATTATATGCCTTAAGTTGTTTTATTAAATTCATATATACATGCTTGGCTTCCGAAACTTCATTCTTAGCCTCTTATGCTTTTCTTTTCATTAAAAAGACATAGCTTCCTTCTTTCAATTAATCCAAAAGCTTCATTTAATTTAATAAAATACTATGAAATTCACTTCAAAGTCCCCAAACAATACTTAATTCAAAATTTTCAACTTCAAAATTTCCCTCTAGTCTTCATTTCATTCCAATTTCATGTCTAAGAATAATTCCACAATATTTAAATCAATAGAAAACTACATCAATATCAACTACTTAATTCTATAAAATTTTCTTAAATCAATCTTCAATAACTTTAAATCCAAAATCTCACACCATGCATATAATCTTTAAGAATTTTCAAATAAATCTAACTCATATAAACAACTCAATATTTCCCCCCTTTAGGATTCATTATATCATCAAGCCATATATCAAAAACCCCAAATTAAACAAAATATAGAATTGAAGTTCCACTTACCTCTTGAAATCAAGCATAAAACCATGAAGCCTAAGTTGATTAAGAACTCACTTTTAAAATTTTCGTGGCTAGCTTCAACGTTCATTGCTCTTCTTTTTATTTTTTTCTTCTTTTTTTTTTCCCTTGTCGCAGGAACTCGACAGAGTCAGAGACTACCTATGCTTTCTTTGCTTTCCCTTTCTATCTTTCTTTATTTCTTTCTTTCTTTGTCTTTTGTCTTGTTTTATGTTTATATATAATATAATATATACCAAGACAAATGGTCCAAGTCCCCCAAAATCCTCTAGTAGCCGGCTCGATTTCTTTCATTTCATTTCCCTTTGTTTCCATTTCAACCTTTAATCTTATGTTTATATTTAATTTAGTCCTCATGTTTTCAATCTATTACGTGGAATGGAAGTATAAAGAAAATTGAGATGTCACAGTTACATTTTAAATAATTTGTGTTATAGGTGTAATAATGTCTACTATATGTTTAATAATCTATGTTATAAGGGTTATAAGGTTGATTACGTATGTCAAACTATGACATGTCTATAACAATCTATGTTGGTAAACAATATAGTGTTAAAAGTGTAATAGTGTTTGTTATGTGTGACAATCTATATTGTGTGTGTTACAAGATTTGTTATGCATGTAACAAGTTATTTTATATGTGTGACAAACTATGTTATTTAACAACCTATGTTATTAAATAATAAGGGTTATAGGTGTAGCAATGTTTGTTATGTGTGTCACAACTTTTTTTATATATGTAACAATTTATGTTATGAGTGTAACAACGTATGCTATATGTGTACCAATGTACGTCATATCATTTGTATGATTCGTTACACATGTCGCAAAATATCAGATGTGTAACAAGTTATGATATGTCAAATGTGTAACAAACTATATTATGTCAGTTATGTCAGTTACGTGGTTCCTTCCATGTGTAACATGCTATGATATCCGTGCAACGATGTCAAATGAATAGAAAGCTATGATATATATATATATATATATATGTATAATCATTTATGTTATTAGTTTAACAAAATCTATTATGTCTTAACAATTTATGTTATTTGAATTAAAAAGTGTAACATCCTCCATTCCTCATTATTTTTTATTAATTTTTCAAGTTTATTGTGTAACAATATTCGTTATGTGTATAGCAAAGTATATTATGTGTATAACAATATTTGTCACTTGTTAACAAGTTTTGTTATGTTCTCATCAAAAAACCAAAGTTTTGTTATGTGTATAATAATATTTTATGTTACATGAATTAAATTCTGGCCGGATTCTGGCCGCCTATGACCTGTAGATATTAATTCCTAGTGTCGAACTAATGTGTGGGGGAATTCAAATTAAAGAAACGTTAACTAATCGTGTCACGGAATCCAATTTCATTTCTTTAGATGATAATAATTCACTGCGTCAGCTTCCATTTTTTTAAAATATTTTATTTTGTTTTATTTTTCTTTTTCTTGGTTTGCTTTGATTCTGCAAAGTAGTGCATTTGGAAATTGGAAATGAGGATTGGGTCTACATGTTAATCTCGGTTTGTGATCTACATTTTGATAGTGTGTTTGGAATTTTCTTTAAAAACCTGGGCAATTGTGAAACTTCCCCGATTTGATTCGCCAATTGGGCCATCCTAGGTTTCGGCCCATCAGAGCTTCAAGGACTGTAGACATTACTCCGGGGAAAGACGAATGGGTCGGACTTTAAGGCCTAATAATAATCTTGTAATGGGGAACCCGTTATGACCTGAATGGGCCAAAAGGAATAGCCCAATAATTACCTAATGGGCTAATGGTAAATGCCCATTAAATACTTAATAGGTTAATGGGCTATATATGCGGCCCATTAAAAGAACCTTGAGGGACTTAATATGCTACTATTGTTCAGGACTCCTTGAGAGTTTAATACTTTAATGGACCAACATTTTCAGTGCGTGGAATGTTAGCGCATCTTCAATGCTCTACTTAGTCCTAGGAAAAAGTGGTGCCACATGAGAAAAAAATGGAAGTTAGCTAAAAATAGTTCTCCAATGCAAAAAGTATTTGGGTTTTTAAAAGTTGCCCTGGCATAGCTCAGTCCTCCCACAAGGTCTGAATTTAGACCCAAAGTTAAGACAGTCATGCCAGCAAAATCTCTCTTCCCAAAGCAAACAAAGAAAAGCAAAAAAATAGTGAAATTTTGAGGGGAATTTTTCCCAGCAACTACCATAGACCATTAGAGAGGGATAAATGGGTGATTTCAGTCTATTTTTTTGGCCACTTGCCGCATAGTCAAGATAGGGTCTTTTTTTGTGCCACATAGGTTCCAATGGACTATTATCATTGGAGATGCTATAAGGCTGTGGTGTTCTCTAAAACAGAACCAATGAGAAAAGGTCAAAGAAGGAAGCGCACCGTTTGAACAAAAAATTGCTCATCAATACTGATGATGTGGACATGGTCTAAATGACATGGAATTGGACAAGCTACACAAAAAGGTATGCAAGTAGGCCACTCAAAAGACCCATTCCACACATTTTTATATTATTCTTTCTCATCTTTCTCCCTCCATTTCTCTCCATCTCCCTTCATTGTGATTTCCAAAATTTTCTTGCATTTTAGAGCATTTTGATTTTTGAAGGTCTATTTACATCATTTAATATAAAGTCTATTTTCTTGTCAAATAAGCTCCAATAGACTATATTGCATTGGAGATGTGGAATAGTCTATAGATCATCACTTTCTTCTTGTTCGTTATTATATTACTAGAAATATCTATTGGAATTTATCATTTACATTGAGCTGGAACGTGTTGGGTAAAAAAGTAGTTATGATGGAAAGAAATTAACTATTTCAACTCAATGTAAATTACAAATTCCAGTAGTCATTTCCAGTAGTAGAAGAGAGTATTCACAATTTGACTATTTGTTCATCTAGAAATGACAAGAAAAGACGAGTTTTCCCAGGGAAAAAAAATGGTGGACATAGTTATCTATAAAGTGTATGGTGTTTTTTTTTTTTTCTTTTTGGGTGCACATAGTTATCAACGAAGTGTATTTTAATTATTTTTTCTAATTGTACATAATGAGCACATGTGTTTGCTCATTATATGCACTACTTTGTTATTATATCATTTGTCATACAATCCACATTACATTCATGCATGTCATAGTTTTTATACATATTGTTTTAAGTCATCAAGCATCTGAAACACTATTAACCTACTTTTGATTTATAATCTTTTCGCTTAGAATTCTATCAGTGCATCACACGAGTGCAAAATCTAATAAATAAATAAATAAATACTTTAACCATCAAATGGGTCCCATGCATCAATCGTGTTTGTCAAAATGAGGGAAGAAGCAAAGCGTGGCGTAGGGTGTGTATTTGTGCGGCGTGTTTCTTATTATGCCATAAAATTACATGCATTGGCTTCCATTTATTTGTTTTTTGACACAAAGGAGACATAGGGGAGGGGAGGGAAATTAGGCGGACTGGGATGTGTAGTTTGAACTCTGGACTTTTGATCTAAAATGTAAGCATCTATCGACTGTATTACAATTCAAACCACGTTTCCATTTATTTGTTGAACGTATTTTTCAATTAAGTCGTCTTTTTTGGGGTAATTTTCTAAGCAGCCATCCTTCGCACTGGTTATACTAATTGGGCCATGAAGTTTTCAGCCCATCAGAAGCTTCGTGGACTATCAGCAATAGCCTGGCAAAAGACAAATAGGTCGAAAGTTAAGGCCTAATGGTATCTTAATCGGAAAATTACTCAGCCCATTAAGATTAATAAGCCTTGACTACAGCCCGTTATGACATAAATGCGCCCAAAGCAATAACCCAGTAATTGCTTAATGGGCTAATGATCATTGCCCATTAAACTCTCCTTAAGAGTAAGAGTAATGAACCAACACTTTCAGCCCAAGGAATGTTAGAGGGCCAGCCTATGGCCCATCACTATCTTCTTGTTTGTAATAACGCACGCCTTATTCGAATGACAAATGATTGTACAAAATTCTACATTTAGTTAGATTCGAAATTGTTCACTAATTTTTATATGACTTTGAATTTTCTATACATGGGATATGAAAACCAATTTTAATTTCTTGTTCTCTAATTTTAGTGTGACTTCGATTTTTTTATACGTGGGATATGAAAACCAATTTTAATTTCAAGGTAGATAAATAAGTCTTCAATTAAGAGCTAAATTTATAGTTATTGATACCTTTTAGCCTTGAAACCCTTACAATTTTAGCTGTTGGCATAGTGGCTCTTTTCACTTCGATATTGTCACTTTCTTTTCTCATCTATTCTAATCAATTTATCTATCTTTTACTTCAGGTTTGTTTCTCCCTTCAGTCATGATCTTTGCAATAATTATGCTAATGCCAAACTTTGTTACTTTTTTTCATTCTATATCATTTTCCTGGGCTGGAGGAGTGTTTTAGTTCTTCAAAAACTTGAAATAACGCTAAAAACATGAGCTAATTGCCTAATTCTTTTTTGACAATACATCCAAATACTTGAAAAATTATGTGAACTTATATTTAGTTTTGATTTTCCACCTTAATTTATGCAAATGTGGTGTGTATTTAAATATAAATCTAACAAAAATTCTAAAGAGCGATCACATAAAAATGTGAGCTAAATAATGAAAAGATAAAATAACCATCTTAATCCTTATCTCATCACAATAGATATATATATATATATGTATGTTTTTTTTTATACAAAGGGGACATAGGGTAGGGGAGGGGAGGGAAATTAGGGGAGAGATATGTGTGGTTCGAATTCAAGACCTCTCGCTTGAAATGTAAGAGTATATATATATGTTAATAATGTAGTAGTAGCATGTAATTATTAATTAATTCCAAAGATATATTAATGGTGTATATATAAATATATATATATATATATATATGCAAATAAATTGTTAACACCTAATACAATAAGTTCAAGTAATATGAAAACAATTTTTTTAAAAAATTATTTAATGAATTGGGCATAAATAAGGAATTTAATAAATCTATAAGGTTGAAAAGGGAAATCAAAAGTTTTTTCCTCTTTCACCGTTTTATATATTAGTTTCAGTTGTTGTTAGAACAAGTATTATAGTAATTAAATTTTCACATTTCAAGAAGATAGTCCTAAGTTCGAATCACATCTGCATCTCCCGATTTCCTCTCTTCTATTTCCCCTTTATCAAAAAAATACAATGTTCCTTTTATGGATTCTAGAAGGGTGGATTCTAGAAGGTCCGACCCCGTGTGTTTGTATTTATTTTATTTTATTTTCAATTTATTTTTAGTTTTTTGTTGTGAGAGTTATTTACCGGATTGTTTTCTTTGTTTACGGAGCTTTTTACACGGGAAACACTAAAATCAACTTTTTTTCTTCTCAAAAAATTTTCTTACCTTTGAAAATGTGTTTTCGAAAAATATAAAGTTAAAGTAAGTTTATAGCGTTCTGAAAAGTTATTTTTCTTTTAAAAAAAAGGAAGAAGAAGAAATTTAAAAACTACGAAGGGATCAGGCCTTTTAGATTTATATTTTAAAGTAATCCCGCTAGACGCATATGTGGCGTTAGATCGTTAGACAATCCAAATATATATCTTCTTACAGTAGGATCCGTACGTAAATTGTCCAATAATCTCCTGTCACGTGTGTGCGTCTTGAGAGACGGGAGATCATTTTCAGTTCTCTCCTGTTGCTTAAAAAGATGCATTAACGAGCTCACAACATAAAACACATGGACCAGCAAGAAGACATTGTTTAATTATTTCTTCTTTTCTAGCTTTCCTTTCATTAAAAAAAAAAAAATCAAAGTTGGAATATTATTTAAGTTGATACAAGCGTTGCAGAATTGGAAGGTTCCATAAGAGATTTAGTTAGACCAGTTTTTCGTTTTGTTGTAGACATGGGATTAAGTGTAGGGATAGGGGATTTATCTCAACTAAACATTCAAACAAACAGTCAAATAAAATTACTTATCCATTAATTTATGATTATCCATAATACCATATATACATGTTCTAGAACCTAAACGAAATGAAATAGTTCATTATAAATTAATATAGAACATGAATCTGAAGAGAACCCATTTATCACACATGCAGTAATTTACTCAAAACCCTAGAGACAAATATTATATGGATATGGATGATTAATGAGATCTACTGGAAATTAAAATCCCTATTCATCATCAGTACTACTTTACATAATCAGAAATCTGGAGCAGTAATTAAACCAACAATCCTACTGAGAAATTAATTACTTGACACAATTAGAACTCTGAACGGACTTAATTAATTCAACTCGGAACCCTAACAAGGTACGTTATATTTCTTCCTTTAGACTTTGTAATCCAAATTAATCAGCGATATTCAAAAGGGCCTCTGGGATCAAGCTGTTTGCACAAACCCAGATAAGTAAGATAAAGAACACGATCTTTAGCACCTGTACGGTGATTCTTGGTGTGTTTGCAGAAGTATTTTAACTGATCCAGAGTGCAGCAACCCAGCATTTGCCCCAAAAGCAAGAACAGCCAATTGATTGATTTCTTCTTGTTAGAGATTATGGGTTTTGCACTGTTTTCTTGTTGACAGAATTTGCAGGTCGGAAGAACTGGATTCAGCCAGTTTCCGGGGGCCCTATCGTGCATGCTGGCCTTGTTTTCGACGATGAATCCGGCGATTTCGCTGAATTTTTGCTGTAAATCGAACTCCATTTCATACTTCTTCTCGCACCTCTTGCACTGAACTTCGCCGGTAATGGAGAAGATTTGCTTTGACAGAATGTAGGTCCGAGTGTGCACCGTCGCACGGTGGTTCGTCGCCCACGGAAATGGAGCCGGAACGGTGTCGGACTTTCCCTTCCGAGGGGCTTGCGACGGATTCCGCCGCCCACGCGGCGGCTTTGCGGCGGCAACAGGACCGGCATTATTACTTGGACCAACTTCTTGATGAAGTGATGGGATTCCTGATCCTGATACTGTCAGACTGTGGTGGAATGAAGAAAACTGAACCGGCGGTAATGCGTTTGAGTTTGGAAACTCTGGTGGAAGATCCAGAGACGCCGGTGACGTTTGCAGCGCCGGCGGCCCATTTTCTTGATATTGAAAGCAAGACGGTAATGTCACAGAGCCAAGCGCAGAAACAGATGGGTTTTTTGGGTTTTCTCCATTCTCTTGGAGAGTGTGGTGCGGTGGGGAGAGCTGCAGACCCAGTTGTGGCTGCGGCAGACGCGAAGCAGGAGCCCCATTAATTGCACCAACTTCCTGATAGTACCGATATGGGTTTTCTCCGGTTTCAGTTTGTTGGTTGGGTTGGGAGAGTTGCAGGGAAAGCGCCGGAGTATTCAAGTCGGCAGGCAAAGGAGGCCTCGGCGTCGGAGGACGGTGGTGGGTCATCGGAGAAACAGTATGTGGAGCGGAACAAAAAGAAGCCAGGGAAAGCGACAAGTTTCTGCTAGGGTCATCATCTTGTAAGCCATGATGATCGGAAGAGAATTTTCTGGGGATCTGTAGATCTGGGCTGTTGAGTCTTCTCTTCTTGTTGATTTCACGATCAGTGCTCGCCATTTCTGCAATGAATCAAACTGAAGAAAATCCCTCAGAGATTTAATACCACAAAATAGGAGAAGGATGAGTAGAGACAGACAGGGTAAGGTTTGTTACAGCGCAGGGTTTTTATATGGAAACGAAATTCCCTGTATGTATATTTATTTATTTATTTATATATACTAATAATTCTCACTAGAGATAGAGATTAGGAGAAACTGAATCCTACACACTTCAAAAATTGTCCATTCAAATTCTTACGTATTAATCCCATCCCAAAAATTAAAGAAAATAAAATTCTGTTAAGAATTTGTTTTTTTGTAAAATTTCGGCGAGAGCCAATCACCTGATTTCACACTCACTGAAAATTCTGTACTACACTGCAGTCCGCACGACAGTGTCGCCTGAATGGACACTGATCACCATGAAGTAGTTTTAATAATTAATTCCACCTTGCAACAATCTTGCAAGAATATTTCATTTTTCACTCTTATTCATATCTTGTTCTTGCATTGTCGAGTTATTTATAGGAGTGTTTTCGGTAGAAATTAACATTAATGTGAGACCCAGGTTATATGCTCGCGGTATGTCATTTAATTTCAATTTTCAAGAAGGTATCATTTTAATTATTGGTTATAGGTGAGTCATCCAATGAGATGGATGAAAATTACTGGACAGACATGGAGTGTGTGTGTGTATATATATATATATGTCTTTGCCGAAATGGTGGTCATCTAATGAAATTGTGTATTTCTTTTGGACGGTCCTACCCCTATTAAGGAATTTCTGGCATGTAGTTAAGGACATAAATGGAACACATAATGACGGGATTTTGGGTATTTAGACGTGTTTTAATAGTGTCAAGTTAATGTAATAATAAATTTATTATGTCATTAATTTACATATTTCTCTCATTGTCTGTTACTACATAATTTTGAAAGATAAATGTATTTCTCTTGCTATCTTGGACCTTTGAAGAAGTCATGCCGTCTTCATTCGTAGAAAAGATCATTTAATGAGATGACGTACTCCTAATAAAGATTTTCGCGCGCTTGTTTAGGATGAATTCATAACATAAATGATGGGCATTTGAATACTTATAGTTGTTCTTAATTATGCCGAGTATAATGCAATAAATATGTACTCCTTCCATCCCAAACATATAATCTACTTACTTCTTCATGTAGATTAAGAATTGTATTGGAAACATACATTTGTAACTTACTTCTTCATGTAGATTAAGAATTGTATTGGAAACATACATTTGTAATATGTCTTCCCAATTTACCTTTATTTAATTAGTAGAATTTTAATTTGATAGTTTTAACTGAATATTAAATGAGGATAAATTAATAAAATAATGCAAATTAGACTTCTGAATAAATAAATAGGTCTATATATTTAATTTGAGACATCTCAGAAAGGAATAGTGGACTATATATTAATTTGGGAAGGAGGGAGTAATTAGTTTACATTTTTCTCTATATCAACAAAAGTTTACATTTTTCTTTTATATTGGTGCATTTGAAAGTGTGAATCCCTAAAAAATTAAAAGAATAATAATTCTCATTATTGATGGTGATAAATAGCTATATGCAATGTGTTATCATTAAAAGATATAATTGTCTGGCTTGTTTGAAGCTCTTTAAAGTTTTAATTTATAAAGTAAATTTATAAAGAGTTGAAATGAGTGGAGGAGATTTAATTGAAATTTGAAATGTATGGTGATTGTTGAGTAGTTGTCAAATCAACAGTCAAATCATGACAGATGAATTTATAAATAGAAAATTTAAAGAGGTTCAAACAAGGCCTTAACATGTGATTTAATAAATTAAGTTGAACCTTGAGATGACCTTTCCATCCTCATTTGGTGTGAATGTCGAGTTTGTTCTTTATTTTACAGTCATACCCTTATTAAAGATTTTCTCACATGCTAACATAAATGAATATAAATGATGGAATTGGTTTTGTGTATTTATTTTGTTCTTAACATTAAATTTTTTTTCTGAAAAGTGTTGTTCTTAACATTAATTGTCGACTTGCAATTCATATTTGTGATCTTATTCTTGGTTCGTTTACGAAAGAAAAGAAAAGAAATAGACATGGAATATTGGAATCAACATGTCCCATAAAGCTTCTTAAAAAAATAAAAAATAAAATAAAAAATATGGTCCCTTAAAAAAATTTCTATGGGGTTAAAATGGTCTCGCTAATGGAATGGATTTTGTGTTTCTTTATTGAACGCTTGTTTATAGGTTAATTAAATTTGAAACAACGTTTTTTAAGGTAATAATAATGTAATAATTACCTGATGCCTTCAGTTAATAAATTATATCTGAAACCTCTTCCCACCCAATAGGACTCTTTTTCTGGTTTGTAAAATTAGTTATTTATTTTAGAAATAACTTTCAAAAGTATTTAATTCACAGACTAGCAATTTACAGACACAACTCCATCAAACATTTGTTTTCAAAATGAATGTAAATATTTCATGATTAGTGAAATATGATTTGTGTACTATACCGGAGGTGCGACGCAAGTCTTTCCGAGCTCACATTCCCATTTTATTGTTGGAGCAACTTGCAGATCATATTATTGATGCTTTCAAACTGAGAAATTATCAATGAGTTTAATCAATTATAAACGAATGGTTTATAAAATAATTCCATTATTCCATCCCATTTATTGATGTCTCATTTTTTGTTTCAAAATAAAAATTAATAAAACCAATTCCATACACATAAAAGTTAGTCAAATAATCGTTCAAATAAGTGCTGCAATAATAAGTTCTCACAACATGAGGTCTCGAATTTAAACCGTACTAGCCCCACCCCTCCTCTATCTCCCCCTTGTCCAAAAAAAAAAAAAAAAAAAAGAAAAAGAAAAAAGGGAAAGTCAAATAAATTATATAAGGCATTGATTGTGTTATCACAAAAGAATCTCGCAACTTTACTCCAAACAAATTAAAATATGAAAAAAAATCTTGCGATCGTTGTTATGGAAGACTTTGCTCAGAGGTGGGAAATGTATAATAAAGCCGATAGAAATTGCTTACATGAATACTTGAAATCTATGAAAAGATGGAAGTGATTTTTTTTTTTTTCACTCCGGAAGTCATGAGAAATCTCATCAACACATGTATAAGACTTTTTAGATACATTTTTCACAAATAATCTTCAAATTTCCTAAAGCGCGAAACATTATTATTAATGTTGTCTTAGAGCATATCTAATACAAACGTCTAGTTTGAGGTGATATAGAGGAAAGATATAGACACATAAAATGTACATATTTCAATTTTCTCTCTAATTCTCTCTCTTTTTCTTACCTTTTTCTTTCTTTATTTTTCATATTTTCTTCACAATGTCCTTGACACTTTCATATTTATTTCCTTTTAACATGTTTAACTTTGATGAAAACAAAATTTTAATTAAAAATATTGTGGCATTTTATTAAAAATGAGCAATTATTGACAAATATGAATTTTGTTGGTTTCTACCCATATACGAAAACAATTAGCGATAAAATGTGATTTAGCACATCACCTACAACTTACAGACAACCTTCGACGTAGTTGAATATCTACATATTAGTGACAACTATTGGCGAAGTAGAATACCTACAAACTGGAGATCGCCCATGATGTGGCATATTTCCTACAAATTAGAGATGGTCCATGGCGTGGTAGATTGCCTGCAAATTAGAGACGGCTCATAGCGTACTAGATTGCTTACAAATTAGAGACGGCTCATGGTGTACTAGATTGCTACAAATTAGAGACGGCCCATGCTGTGGTAGATTGTCCATGTATTAGAGACAGCCACATGGCAGAGTACATTCCTCACGGTTTAGAGACGGTCAATGTCGTGGTAGATTACCCACAAATTATAAACGGCCCATGATGTGGCAGTTGGCCTACAGGCTAGTGATGGCCATATTGTAGCTAAATACTATGGAAATATTCCGTGGTTATATAGGTACAAAAAAATCCGTTGCTACTTAGCTACAAAACTTAGTTGTGGCTAAATTTGCTACAAAATATGTTCGTAGCTGTTTAGATACGGAAAATATACGTATCGAATTCACCACCATGGAATTTGGCATGTATTTAGCTTCGAAAAAATTATGTCTCTAATAGCATTTAGCCACTAAATTTTCTACTTTCGAGACTAAAATTCCTGTCTCAGAACCCATATTTTCTAGTAGTGAAAGACATTGTGGAGAAAAAATAGAAAATAAAGAGAGAGAAAAAGGTGAGAAAAAGGTAAGAAAAAGGAGAAAGAAGATCGAGAACATTGAAATTTGTACATTTTATGTGTTTATCTAATTCTCCTCCACGTCACTGTAAGACTACACATTTACATTGGAGATGCTCTTATATACTTCTAAGAAGTATATGATATTTCTATTTTTTGAAATCAAAATGTTTGTAGAATACCTAGCTGTCTAAAAAATACTTTTTTGGAGCACTTTTATTATTACTAGTTATTGGAACGTGCCTTGCATGTTGTATCTTCTAATGAATATGTTTTAAATATGTAATTTTCATTAAAATATTTTATTCTAAAAGCACTTCTCTATACATAATAGTTCTTGTCAATATTATACTTTTTTGACTTTTATCGTCTCATTTAACAGACACTTTTGTTGCTTTGAAACTCCGAATAAAAGCAGAACATATATTTGTCTAATGTTTTCATTTTGAATTTTATATGTATTCCCTCTACGAATAGCATTGCATCACTGATCATTTGGATTGTATCACCAAATAATGTGGCTTGAATTTTGTTAGCCTACGAAGACATAAAAAAAATGAGTTAGTATATAAAAGAATTGCTAAGATAATAGTATAGTGATTTAAATATAAACTAAAAATATAAAGTATTAAAATAAAAGTCTTACGTCTTCATCCATTAAAATTAAGGGCTTGTTTGGTATCATTTATTTTTTTCATTTAGAAATTCACCTACCTTTGATTTGACAACTACTCAACAATCACCATATATTTTAAATTTTAATTAAATCTCTACCACCCATTTTCGCTTTTTATAAATTCTCTTTATAAATTGAGTTTATAAATGTAAACAAATGGACACTTATGCTTGTTTGGTATCATTTATTTTTTTCATTTATAAATTTACCTACCCTTGATTTGACAACTACTCAACAATCACTACACATTTTAAACTTTAATTAAATCTCCACCACTTATTTTCACTTTTTATAAATTCTCTTTATAAATTGAGTTTATAAATGTAAACAAACGGACCCTAATTTTTGAACTTGGATGAGACCCTATGCATTCGTGTAGTTTTTAGTGGAACTTTTACAAAGGATGCAAAGTTAATTTGATGCTCTATTCTTGATCAAGCACACTTAATTCCTTTATTAGTATACAATGCTCTTTGTTTTTTAGTTAATGTGGACAAAACCATTTCACTAGAGAATGTGTTAAAACTAAGATTGGATTATTAAAATAAAAGTATAGGTTGGATTTGTGTTTCAATATCCTTGAATTTATTTGAATCTCGATCATCAATTTATAGTGGGTGTTGATATGGTAGGCAATAACAACACATTAAAATAATTAATTGTAGTATAACTATATGTAAGTTATAAACTTTTAATATTATTAAATTAAATTAAATGTAATAATTATTTTATGACATCTATTTGTCTTAATGATGGAATTAAACTACAAGAAGTAGAGTGTAAAGGAGCGACCCATTTAGGGTCGACCTGCTTGGCGCGTCTATAGACAGACTATGGGGGTGACTTGTCGCCCCCAATACGTACTTGTTTCTGTAGCTTAAATATTTAAAAATTTAAGACTTAAAAGGGGGAAAAACAGCACATTTCGCCCCCCTTTTTAATCACTGTACATATGTGCTATCCTATGTCTTCTCTTCGGCCAGTTTCTTATCTGCAGAGAAAATCACCCTCGCTAGGAACTTGGTGTCGGTGATCTACGACCGACGACAAAGGTTCGATAATCGGTGGGTTTGTTCCTAGATTCATTTTTTCACCCTTTTTCTGAAAATTTCCCCAATTTTTGTCTCGTCACTTGAACTTCAGCCCCAACAGTTGGTAGCCGTCTCTCTGTGCTTCTTTTTTCCATCGATTAGGTTAGTATCATTTGGTTTCTGGGGTTATTTTATACTGCATCGGTTTCGAATGAATTGCTGGGTTAGTGCGAGAACAAATGTTGGCAGGAACTTTGAAGGGGAAAATGAAGCTATTAGAGATTGGGGCTTCTTCAGGTTGGTTTCCCTCTCTATGTAGCCGATGATTTTTTGCCCATTTTGAACTCGAAAATTAACAGCCCTCTCTGAAGGGGAAAAAAGGCAAAACAAATTTTTGAGTGTTGTCTTTGTCACTCGTGTATCTCTTGAATTCTTAATTGTTTATTTATTTATTTTGAGCTCCAAAAAAAGGGGGGAAAAAGGGTACACGGGTATTGAAAACTAGATTATTTATATTAATCTGGTTTCATATTTTTCTTTCTTGGTTTTGTGTTCAATTTCGTGTCAAGATTTCTTCTTTATGCTAAACTCTTGTTTTAGATTAATTTTTTTGCTTGGGTTTTCTGTCCCACTGACTTTATGTGGAGTTAGTGATTTCTACATGTATTTTAACTACTTCTGGTAATCTGGTTGTTAAGTTAATTTACTTAAAAGGTGTATATTAAAAAACAATGGACTTCTGATGTTTCGGATTGAGACAGATTCATGCATATTCACATCTAGACTCTAGAGCAATAGCTGCAGGATTTGTGTTCCTTCATTGATTTAGATTAGTGTCAACTCTTCATTATGCTCCCATATTTTGTTATCTTTCTAAATATATCGACAAATTTTCCCATAAGCAGGTCCACCTACTTCATCTTATGCCACTTGGAGATCTTTCTATTTGGTGTTTCACTTGTGCATTTAAAATTTTTATGCATTGGGAATCTAGGATTTAGCTGAAAACTTTGACCTATAATAAAGACAATCAAAATGTATTTTTTGGATGATAAGAGTAAATTTCTTGCCTTTTTGAATTACTTTTGTTTGGATTAGTGTAAAAGGGGATTAGATTTGGAATGTGACCTATTCGTCTAGGATAAAAATTGAAACTTATATGCAGGTTTGTAGATGTAACTGCCTCAGCCTGATTTTCATATTCTCTTCTATTGAATTGGAGATGTGAATGAGAGTTTCATTTTGCATTTATGTCAATTAGTTGATAATAGTATTCAAATGTCAAGTATTCCTGTGAAATTAATACACCAGCCAAGCAAAGTGATTTACAATTTATATTCTATGGTTCCAAGTCAACTCTATCAATT
>CAVNYN010204366.1:0-20525 GCA_963692815.1 Nyctanthes arbor-tristis
ATTGTCATTCTAGTACCTTAGTAAATTAAATATTTTATTTTTCTCTATAACTATGCCGTGACGGTAACTATGTAAACTATGATACTTTATTAAACTATATTTATTATACACAAAAGAAATAACGTAATAACGACTCGATTTAAAAGCATATAAAAAATAATTAAAAATTAAAACATTAGCTAAAAAAGAAGCAGTCTGATACAAATTACGAAATATACTTCCTAGCTAAGAGAGAGAGAGAGAGAGAGAGAGAGTGTGTGTGTGTGTGTCTGTGTGTGTGTGTGTGTGAAGAGAGAGACAGATATATATATATGGAGAGAGAGAGAGAGAGAATATTAAAAAAATTAAGAAATCAAAAACTTTGAAGATAAGAATATATAAGGATCATAATCCCTAATTAATTGAAAATAATAGAGAAAATATTAATCTACAATTTAACGTAAAATTTATCTAACCTATTAGAAAAAGTCTAAAATGATCTCACTTAAGACAGTTTTGGCGGGAAAAATGCGGTAAAATGTGCCACAGATTTAATTCTTTTATATATAAATGATTAAACCAGATATGAATTGTAATTACGTAACCTCCGAAAATATAGAATTTTATTTTACTTAGTGTAACTATATGATAATAGATATTTTACAAACTTTAAACGGTTAATTATTAACTATTTATTAGAAATTATTTTATTTATTTTTTGAGTGAATATATTAGAAAATTTCGAAATATGTAAATAATGTCTACACGGTGAGAATAAAAGATTGTTACATGATTACAAAATAAGTAATTAAATAAGCACTTGGTATAAATCATTCCAATTTTTTAAGGAAAGTTTTCAAAATAAATGATTATAATAAGATGATAAAATGCAATTATCTAAAATAAACTAATTCCATTTGACTAATGATGAGGTTATTGATAACCCGCAAGAATTAGTTAAATTATTTCCAACCTTTATCTGATAAAAATCTATTTAATGAAATAGTAAACTAATGAGATATAACTCGAGTATACGGCAAAAGAAGTTAAAATGGTTAAAAAACGTAAACTATTATATAAATAACACTCTCATTTACTTGATTTCATTCTAAAATCCAAATAGCTTCTAATGGATTTTTTTTTTAATTTTTGAATATAATCACGTAGATATATCTAAAGTCACCCGCTAAATATAAATATATAGAGAGTGGTTCATACTTAGAATTGGGGTAATCAACTTTATTTCATATATGCAGCGTGTTTCATATTTTTTAAAGATTTTTCTTTTAAGTATTGAATTTGAACTACTTAAACTATAATGTTATATTTTGACGAATTAAAATATTTAGTAAAATAACTAAAGAGAACACAAAAGAATTAAAAAAGACAACATATGATATTAAGTCCAGACAAAGACTATATGTAAAAATCGGCGAAATGGGAGCCCATCCAATATCGGACATTTTTTCTATCTAAAAAATTAAATTACATTCGTTGATCAGCAATTTAAATGAAGCCAAATTATCACAAAACTCAGAGAAAGAATCTATTTTTGAAGATAGAAAAAGATAAGAGAAAACTGAAATTAGAACAATCAAATCTAATCAACTCAATTTAAATCATAATAGCAAAGATATAGTTGATCGCAAGAATTAACGCAACGAACCTAAAAAGTCTAAACATCCCCCCAAAATGTAGTTTTGACGAGAAAATCGAGGTACAACTATACTGCAGATTACTTTCCTTATATATATATATATATATTACCTATTTTCCATTTTATTAAATCCATATATATATATCTATCTACATCGATATATATATACATACACATAAAAGTAGAATAATTTCCTTTTTACCATTTTCCTCCCATTTTCACTTGCTAAATCAGGTTAAGTCATCCCGGCCATTCAATTTGTCTTTGCAATCTTGGTCATTCATTTTATTATAAGTTTTTAATTTTTATTTTAATTTATAATTTATATTATTTATGATATATTTGATTTAGCTTATTATTGCTAAGACCCCTGTGATCCGATGGCATCCTAGTTAAGTTCTTAAACCCTTAGTTAATGGTTCAATTCCCCTTCCATGCAATCCCCTCTGTATCAAAAAAAAAAAAAAAAGAGATTTAGCTTATTATTATCACTATATTTTCCAAATTTTTAATCGCAATCATCAAATCAGATTTCATTTTATCTAGAAATATTTCTCTCTTTATCTAGATTTTCATTCCATCCTTTAATAAAATTCATTATATCTAAGATTTCTCAAATCTTTTTCAGTTTATATATTCAAACTTTCCATTCTTTATCTCAAGCAATTATATTTTCGATCAATTTTCTGAATTTTTTGTTTCAATTTATCTCACACCATCTACTTGCTTCCAGATTGGTTCCAGTATTCATCAATGTTCAGAAAATTGGATATGTCATCGAATCGGAAAAGCTAACGTTCAAGGTCATTAGACCGACATTAATTAAATAATTGAAAATTTTAATTTTTACCTAACATAATGTAGATAATAAACATCCGATTTTATAATTTTTTTATCTTTATTGTTTAATAAAAAGTTGAAATTTTTTTCATTTTTTAAAAATTATTGAAATTGTGACTTTGGGCATAAAGAAAATCCCACATTGGTTGTTTAATGAAAATAATTGAGGACGTATACCTATATTAATCGTCTTGGAGATGTGTTATTCTTAATAAAGCCTTAATTCATTAGCATTAAGCTTCCAAAAAGTTTAAAATTTTAATAGATCATTATTTTTAAAAAGTTTATTTTGAACCTGTGAACCCTATTCGTCTTTATCTCACAGTATAAGATTTTTTTCAGATTGGTTTCAGTATTTGCAAATGTTCAGATCACCATAAAAGCTAATGGTGCAAGGTCATTGGACTGATATTAATTAAATAATTGAAATAAATTAATTTTTACCTAAAATAATATGGAAAAAGAATATTCGGTTTTATAATTTTTTTATCTTTACCATTTGAAAAAAGTTGAAATTTCCTTCCTTTTTTAAGAGCCACTGGTATATTACCCGTGCATTGCACGGGACTAAAAAAAAGGCTATTTTTCCCGAAAATTGATTTAATCATAAATTATATATTTTCTAACCATTGATACTACGACGAAATTGGTTGATGGATGATAAATTAATATAATAAATTAGAATGAATATACTTGATGAATATGTAAAAGAAGTTTAAATCAATGATTTTTTTTTTTTTTTTTTGTGATCGGAAATTTTCATGCCATAAAATTCAGGTAAAAACCTCTCTCCTTACCCAATTGGAGACAAAGAGGGGCATACAATCATTTCAAAAAGAATCACACAGTGAATTCGCCGCATAAGAAGCAAGTTCATGGGCTATTCCATTCCTAGTCGTAGGAATGTAACAGCACGACCCACACCTGCTTCCAACAAGTAAGCCTCGGACTTCTTCAAACAGTGGCACTTCTGGTACAAACGGTTCTTTATTCTTTAGGCTTTGAACAACTCATAACGCATCCGTCTCCACCCGTGTGATCTCCAGTCCACTATCGCACACAAACATCAGTCCCCTCTTCATGGCGAAAGTTTCAACCACAAAAGGATCCATGACACCCCGTCTTCTACATGCAAACACTTTATGGATGACTCCTTCTCTATCCTAGATAACTCCACCAAACCCTGTCCATCCCTCCCCACTTCGGATGGCTGCGTCTGTGGAGCGACATAGCCCTTGGGATCTTCCTCTATCAATTTGCCACACAACATCACTCCCAATCCGTACTCCCCTACCAATATTCTCCGCATGCGACTGGACCCTTTGAAAGGCTTCTAACTGAATTAGGAGGGATTCGCATGCAAAGTTTGCATCCGTGGCCCTCTCTGTAACATCTCATGTAATTTCTCTATCTAATAGTGACATCTTCGCAATAATAATTGGTTTTGATATTCAACTAGAAGTAATCGATCAGTAAATCTTCTAATTTGATGACTAGTCGAAAATACAGAAACTCACTTATAGAGTACAATAGGTAAGGGGTTGATCAAGAAATAAAAGGGAAAAATCTAATACACTTGTATCCAATGGGCATTTCCCACATAGATTGAATCTTTAACCCACACTTGGCATCTTGAGTTACAAGAAAGAATTCTTATCCCTCCAATTTAACTCATTGTTATAGGACAAGTGGGAGCCTTTGCATTGGTGGAACTCAAAAACCTTTAGAAAACAAGAAGGAAAATTCGTCTATAAATTGTGCATGGTTTTGAACACTCTCAAAAGACCTTCAAAAGCTCTATCTTATCTCTTCAAACAAGGCATAGTTCATATACATATAGAACTCACATTCTAAAGGCTATTTTGCTTGGATATACTAAGGAATTGAAGGTGTTATGCCACTCACTAACATTCACTCAACTTCAAAGATATAAGAAAACAAGGTGAGTAATTCATTACTTTGGTTTACTTGCGTGCATAAGTTTCAAATAAGTTTCAAACAAAGGTATGTGTTTTGGATATTGTTAAAATGTTTTCTTGCATAAGAAATGCTAGAGTTCCTCTACCTATTTTGTATTGTTTGCTTTGCTTTGATCCATGCTAATTGCTATGGATTAATGAAAGATTGGAAATCCGGTAAAAGCTAACTGGAAATTGTATTGTTTGCTTTGCTTTGATCCATGCTAATTGCTATGGATTAATGAAAGATTGGAAATCCGGTAAAAGCTAACTGGAAATTGTTATGATTCTATTGTGTTGCCACTACCATATTGGTATTTGAAAGGCTATAAGGCGCCATGGGTAGTAGGAACTTCTAGTATTTGGGGCCTTATAATGCATTCAAAAGGTTTGTGCATCTTAATGTTTTTAAGATTGTAACATGAAATTTTTTTTATAACCCTTTGGTAAACTGAAATATGTATTACTCACGGGGTATTCTATACTCACTTTGTATGTGTTTAACCTTTTATAGATGATCCACCGAAAGATCGTTGAAAGGAAGGCCGAGGAGTGGAGGTTGTCGCAAGATGCAAGCCAAATTATGCGTGTGATCGAGATAGACATTTAGGCTTACTACGAGGATAAGCCAATGTTTGTGATGTATATGGGAACATCGTACGAGTTTGATATATTGTGTGCCTATTCCCTCATTCTTTTGCACCATGATAAGATTATGAGGGATATACCTATGTTTCTTATTTAATAGGATAAGAGGTAATGATAAAAGTAAGCCAATTATATGTAAGGAAACTTAAATAACTAAATAAAACTTGACTTGTATGGTAACTATATAATGAAAGCTTTTGCAACAAGATTGAGGTCCCATTTTCACATGTAAAGGCCTCCCAAGCTTGTGTTCGATGACATACTATATAAAGTGGCTTTTACATATCGTATGTCTTGTTCTTTCATATAAATACTACAACTTTAGATGAATTGAAGATGATAAACAACACCACCTCATCTAATGAACAAAAAAGAATTGATTGACAAGTCGTGCCCCTCGATTTTGACAAGAGTTGTAATTTGCATTTAAAACGCTTCTAACATATTGATTAAGTAGCGTAATAGTAATCACATGAATTTATTGAGGGGTTTGACACTCCCTTCTTACATTAATTGGTTCCTCACTTTCCAAATCATCCAAGCACACATGCAAAGAATTTCGAAAACCTTCGGCGTTATGTCATGTTTCAAGTTCCACAGAAACTCTCCAAATTGCAGCCCCACGCCATGTACACTCGCTCCCTTCATGAATTCCCAACACTCAAGCTCTTTCCAAAAAATGCACAACCCAGTCGCATTGTATGAATAAATGAAGTTCAGTTTCGTGGGCTTTGCATCTCGGACATTTTATCTCCATTGGCATCCTCCGTCTCGCTAGATTCTGGTTTGTTGGTAGCGCATCTCTCAACAAGTGCCAAATGAATTGTTTTGTGCGTGGCAAAATTTGTGGATTCCATAGAGACATCCAGTCACGATTTGCTCCATTACTACTTCCTTCCACCCCCAAACCCGCGCCTCTCCTGATCAAGTGACAGCCAGTCCAAGCTGAGAACTCACCATTATTTGTTTGGTCCCAGATAAGGCAGTCCCTTTGTCCAATGTTCCCAGGCAACAATGCAAAAATCCAGTGCTAATCAACCGGACAAAACACAGTCTCTACGATCTCCTTATCCCACTCACCCGTGTCGGTCATGATGTCCTTAATTCGCTCCACTCCTTCTCTCTGTGGAGTTATCGGTTGAAGAGAGTTGCTTCCTGGCAGCCAATTATCGTTCCAGACATTTACTTCCTCTCCTAAGCCTATTCTCCACCTGGATCCAATCTCAACAACCTCCTTCCCCCACATAAGGCTCTGCCATACGTATGAACTCCCTCTTTTGCATGTTGCTTCCATAATAGTAAAGTGAGGGTAGTATTTGCTTTTAAGGATTTGAGCCGTCAGGTCTTCCGATCTGGAACATTCGCCACACTTGCTTTGCAATGAGACTTTGGTTAAATAGAAAAATATTTTTGAAACCCATGACTCCATCTCGCTTAGCCGCACACAAAGATTCCTAACTCACCCACGCCAGATTCCTTTCACTCCCTCTGGCACCCCACCAAAATCGAGAGGTAAGGCCTCTAATTTCATTGCACAATTGAACCGGTATCTGAAACAATCCCATAATGTACGTTGGGATTGCTTGGAAGACTACCTTGATCATGACCTATCTCCCGGCACTTGAAAAAAGCCCCATTTTCCATAATTGAATGTGCTTCTCAATCTTCTCCTTGAGGCTCTCAAATGTCTGCTTTCTGTACCTCTCCACTACTGATGGTAGACCTAGATACTTATTATGTTGCCGAATATTGATGTCACACTTAATAAAAATTTACACTTAAATCCCAAATGTAAATCTAATTCACCCTAAATTTAGAAAAACTTCTTTAAAAACTACATTGGTTGTGAACTTTCTCTCAGCAGGGTCATTACCACAAATCACAATCTTTTAGCCCTTTGAGATTTGTAACTCTAGAGAATGCAACATACAATTGTTCATGACTAAACATTGGCTTTTTCAAAAGAAGTCCAACATTGGTAAGTGATTGGCCATAACTTTTATTTATAGTCATTGTGTACAAAACAATGATGGGAAACTGCCTCTGCTGAAATTTGAAGGGCAACCTAGTGTCAAAGGGTATCAACATCATGCTCGGGATCAACTCCTTGTTGCTTGGCATGAGCACCTGAAAGAATCTTTGCCTCTAATATATGTTTCCCCAATCTAGTTATAACCAATCTAGTCTCATTGCATAGCCTAAAAGAATGGTCTATATTTCTCAATAACATTACTGATGTTCCAATCTTTAATTTCAACTCATGATTTCGAACTCTTGAACACCTAATGCTGTTTAAGAACTCAGATGTATTATATCATCGAAGAAATTAGCACGAGTCAAAGCTTACCTTCAACTGCATTCTGTGACAACACGTAATTATTAAAAGATTCAACCACATCTAATGCTGGTGCAAGGATTGCTCTACCCTGTAGGTAACTTGTATCATTGTCGTGACACGAAAATGCAGAGTAAGTGCTTTTCACAATTGCAGAGATTGGATCATCTGTATAATATATTAAGAGGTCATCAAGAACTTCAATAGTGGCATGTCCATCATTTTGTCCACAAGCAGTCCCATCACCTATGCTCATAATCCACTTTGAGAAAGCCTTTAACTCATCTGACTCTTCACTCGTCCTACTATTTTGAAGTTTCATATTCTTAGTTGACTTTATAACCTTACAATCATTCAATAAATACAATGAATTACCCGTGCGTTGCACGTGATCAGAAAAAGTAATTTTTTCTGAAACACCTTATTTATCAAGTCTACACACTTGTATAGAGATTGCAAAGTATACTCGAAAACCCAAACCCGTGGAGACTAGCCCTGTTAAGAATGAACGCAGATAGGGCGTCCGATCACACCCCAAATGACTGGCTAGGGGGCGGGGACAATTTTGGTTGCCCCACTCTAAAGCTCTTTTATAAAAAATAATTTATTATTATTTAACTTTAAAAATCACAAGTAATTTGCATTGCTGTGACTCAAAACCCAGAACCTTTTATAAATAATCTCAAATGTTCACCACTTAAACTAACACATGACCCGTTGAAACGAAAAAAAGTAAAGAAATTTGTAAAAAGGGGCGGGTTACGGGAATTTTTCTCATCCTGTCCCCGCCCCGATTGCATCATTATCATGAGTTAATAAAAGTTAAAGAGTCAAATCACACTCTCTATTTCTAAAAGTTAATTTAACGAATTTGTTGGAGCATACTTTTAGACATTTACTCTCTAAAGTGTCTTAGAGATTCTCTTGATCTTTGGTGGTGCGTAAGAAAAATGTAATATGCCAAATATATTTTATAACTACGTACATCATTCAATTTCTGTTATAAAAAAATCATCATATATGTCTTAAATCACTTAGGCGATGCACGAAAATCATAATATACAAAAATTAATTTTACAACTATGAATATCATTCAAATCATTATAAATATGAATCATAGTAAATATAGCGTAACATATTATGATACAATTAGTCAAATTTTTGTTATTTTGTGCACGCAAAAAAATATAAACAAATAAGGGCACATTTTTACGGAAAAATAAAAAACATAATGTCATTAGTTTTCGATTAAAAATTTTTTAAAGTAGCAAAATAAATAATTATTATTTTTTAAGTAAATTATAGTTTTTTTCTAAAGATAAACAATTATAATCTTTAAAAAAGAGGGGAAAAAAGAAAAGTCTATAATAATGCACAAAAGCAGCTAATCCTTTATATTATTTAATGAAGTTATTTAATGTTCATGAATTCATAGTTAACCTTTTCTTTTAACACCAAAAATTTGAAAATTGGTATGCAAGAATTAGTCAAATTTTGATTATTATACACACGTTAAAAATAAATAAAGAAATAAGGACACATTTTTTTCGCTAAAAGGAAAAAAAATGCAATGTCATTAGTTTCTAATTAAAAATATTCTAAATTGACAAAATAGATCATTATATAGTTTCTGAATCAAAAATAATTATAATTTTTAAGAAAATAAAAAAATACAAAGAGAAAAGTCTTCAAAGTAGCAAATCGTTAATGTTGCTTGATGAACTTATTTAACGTTTAGGAATTCACTATTTTTTTTAACCATAATTCTAAAAGGGTATAAAGAAATAATTAATAGACCAACTTATTTTCCCAATTGAAAGATAATTAATAAAATACAACTTGGTTTACGATACATATAATTAATATGCTAACTTATTTTTTACATGCATCGTTAAATGTTACCTTTAGAACTGATAAATTATAATTAAGCTGAATAGAAATTGATTGGGAACTAATTAATAACGTGTATGTTCAGTTAGTTTCGAAGAAATAAAATACAAAAATAAAAAACTTAACCACGTTTTCATTAGTTTCCATAAAAAATTTGTAAATACAAAAAAGAATAACCATAAATTTTTCTAAAGTATAAATAATGCTCCAGCCGTCCTGTACAAAAATAGTCTCATATCATTTTTTACATAATTTAAAAAACTCCAATTAATATTCTTAGAAAAGTAGAATTTATGTATACCCTTTATTTAATTTTTATTCAACTTTATTAGTTATTATTTATTAATATCATTGCATATTAAATAGGGGCACATAAGAAAATTGAAAAACTTATAACTAACTAAATTGGACAATAATTTTGGACAAAAAAATGAAACTGAGACCATTTTTATGAGACAGAGAAGTAATAATTCTTTGAAAAAAATAGCATGCTATTGAAAAATCAATATATATAAGTATTAATGCAAAAAAAATAATTAACAAATGCAACTTATTTATGACACACTATATTGTGAAGATAGTATCATGTAATTATGATATACATAAATATGCCAATGTATTCAAAATATGAATCATTCAACGCTACTTTTAAAACGGACTGTCTATATGTTGAATACAAATTAGGTCAATAACTAATTAATAAGAGATATTTTCCTTAGCTTTCAAAGCATAAAATACAAAGATAGAAAATATTGTTTTCAAAAAATAATTCTAAGTTCAAAAAAGAAATTAATCATTAATTTTGGAGGAACATAAATAATAATAATTTTTTTAAAAAAAAATTCTTTTAGAAAATAAAAAATAAAAAAACTAAAAGAAAATGAATAAAAAACTTTAAAAAAAAAAGAGGCAGCAAGGCAGCCGTATGTGAACGACGGCCTCGTAGCCATTAACAGTCATTAGGTTTCTTTTTTTTGAAGGAATTAATAGTCATTAGTTTAACTGCCTTGTAAATGAAAAAGGGCTATAAGGTACCAATTAATATCTGGTTAGTCCCAATGCTTTGCATGTAATTTTCTGCTACTCAAGAAACACAAACCAAAAAAAACAATAAAACAAAAACAAAAATTTCAGATTTGGCAAGTGAAATTTTTCCACCCAAAACCCAAAATAGACTATTCCACTTTAATATATATGTATAAATTAAAAATGTGACTTTGAGTATAGAAAAGGAATCTCACATTGGTTATTTAGTAAAAAAATTGAGAATTTATGTCGATGTTAAGCTATTTGGAGAAAGATTACTCATAATAGGGCCCTAGCCTATTGGCATTGAGCTTCTAAAAAGTTAAAAATTTTAGTGGATCATTATTGAAAAAAAAGTTTATTGTGAAACAATGAATCGTATCCGTGTTTATCTCACATTGTTGGATTTTTTTTGAGACTAGTTCCAGTATTCACAAATTTTAAGAAAATCAGACAGGTCATCAAACTAGAAAAGCTAATGGTTCAGGGTTCAAAAGGTCGAATAGGGTCGAACCAAAGTCGAATTGGTTTTAATTACAAACTTAAAAAATAAATGTAAGTTCCATAAAATTATCAAATAATTAGCAAAACTCAATAAAAGTTCAATTAAGTAACTTTTAGATATTATTATTGAATTACAACATGGATTTGTCATTAAAAATGTTGAAAATTTATTCATTTTTTAAGAATCATTGAAAATATGACTTTATGTATAGAAAGTGAATCCCTACATTGGTTATTTTATTTAGTGAAAAGAATTGAGGATGTATGCTTATAGTAAGCTGCTTGGCGGAGAGTTATTCATAATAGAGCCTTAACTTATTGGTTTTGAACTTCCAAAAAGCTCAAAATTTTAATGGATCATTATTGAAAAAAGTTTCTAGTAAATCAGTAAATCGTATCGTGTTTATCTTACACCGTCAGATTGATTTTCAGATTGATTCTAATATTCGTCAATTTTTAGAAAACCGTACTAGTTATTGAAACAGAAAAGCTAAGAGTTTAAGGTTTAAAAAGTTGAATCAAGTCAAGTCGAGGTCGAACCGATTTTAATTAAAAACTTAAAAAATAAATGCTAAAATTTATAAAATTGTCAAATAATTAGCAAAACTCAATAAAGTGCAACTAAGTGACTTTCGGGCATTATAATTGAATTCCCACATTGATTTGTCATTAAAAAATGTTAAAATTTTATTCTTTTTTTAAAAGCCATTGAAAATGTGACTTTGAGAATAGTAAGAGATTCCCACATTGATTATTTAGCGAAAATAATTGAGGATGTATGCCTATATTAAGCTACTTAGAGAAGAGATGTGTATAATATAACCTTAGATTATGGACTTTAAACTTCCAAAAAATTCAAAATTTTAATTGATCACTATTGAAAAAAAGTTTATTGTAAATCAATGAACAGTGTCCGTGTTCATCTCACATCGTCGGATTGCTTTCCGAATTGGTTCCAATATTCGCTAATGTTAAAAAATAAAAAAAAAAAGTATCGGTCGTTGAATTGAAAAAGCTAACAGTTCAAGGTTCAAAAGATCAAATCGAGTATAACTGGTTTTAATTAAAAACTTAAATAAATACTAAAATGTATCAAATTGTAAAATAATTGACAAAACTCCATAATAAAAGTGCAATTAAGTAACTTTTGGATATTATAATTGAATACACATAGATTTGAATAAAAAATGCTGAAATTTTACTCCTTTTTTAAGAGTCATTGAAAATGTAATTGTGGGCATAGAAACAAAATCCCACATTGGTTATTTAGTGAAAAGAATTAAAGTTATATGTCTATATTAAGTTATTTGGAGAAGGGTTATGCATAATAAGGCCTTAGCTTATGAGCCTTGAATTTCCAAAAAGTTCAAAATTTTAATGAATCATTATTGAAAAAAAGTTTACTGTAAACCAGTAAATTATATCCATGTTTAACTCACACCTTCAAATTGCTTTTCGGAATAGTTCCAATATTCACAAATATTCAGAAAATCAGGTCGTTCATCGAACAGGAAAAGTTAACGATCAAGGTTTAAAAGGTCAAGTCGGGTCGAACTAAGGTCGAATTAGTTTTAATTAAAAGCTTAAAAAATAAGTACTAAAATTTATAGAATTGTCACATAATTAGCAAAACTCAATAAAAGTGCAAGTAAGTGATTGTTGGGCATTATAATTGAATTCTCGCATGGATTTATCATTAAAAAGATTGAAATTTTGTTTCTTTTTTAAGAGCCATTGAAAATGTAACTTTAAGTATAGAAAATGAATCCTACATTGATTATTTAGTATAAAAATTGAGGATCTATACCTATATTAAGCTACTTGGACAAAGATTATTCATAATATGGTCTTAATTTATAAGCGTTAAGCTTCTAGAAAGTTTAAAATTTTAATTGATCATTATTGAAAAAAGTTTATTGTGAACAGTAAACCGTATCTGTGTTTATCTCACACCATCGAATTGAAAATAAATGATAAAATTTATAAAATTATTAAATAATTAGCAAAACTCCATAATAAAAGTGCAAGTAAGTGACTTTTGGACGTTATAATTGAATTCCCACATGGATTTTTTATTAAAAAATATTGAAGTTTTATTCTTTTTTTGAGAGACATTAGCAATGTGACTTTGTGCATAGAAAGATAATCACACATTGGTTACTTATTGAAAAAAATTGAGAATGTATGCCTATATTAAGTTACTTAGAAAAGAGCTATGAATAATAATTAAAAAGTTCAAAATTTTAATGTAACATAATTGAAAAAAAAAACTTTATTATAAACCGATGAACCGTATCCGTATTTATTCGCAATATCGAATTGCTTTCTTGATTGGTTCCAGCATTAGCCAATTCTTGATTTTTCTAGTTGAATTAGTGATGATAGTTTGATTCTTTAAACACTAACTAAATTATGTTAACATATTAAAATCTTTAGTCTGTAGAAGGTGTATGTTAAAAAAATTAGATATCATTAGTACATATATTAAAAAAAAAGTCAAAAGGGGCAATAGATCACATGTGCGTTTTGTAGAAAAAATTAATGTTCACTCATAGATAATTTTATATAAATATTTCGAGTGTTGTAAATTGAAAAGATCTGAAAATTATGATTTATGTTAAAACTGACAAAACAACAAACTCTACTATAAATGGTGTAATATATGCATTATCCTTCATTATTTATTCAAGCTATGTTTATCGGATATAACATACTTTCTCGTACGTTATACACTGGTAGCCTAATAAACTTCAAAAATTCACCCGCGCAGTCTAATACTAACTCTAAAAATTTTCTTCAATGTTTTCCCTTTTTTTTGTAGACCATTTTTTATCTTCATTAATGAAATATATCGTATTACGAGAAGCACTTATATTGTTTTTACACACACATCAACGGTCGAATATTATCACTTAAAGTTTTTTTTATACAATCATGTTTAACCCTCTTGAATTGTTTATATTATCTGGTATAATCATCATGTACAATGCACGGGTGAAATAACTAGTTAATACTAAAGGAAAAAGAATAACACATTTACTTGAGACCCAAATTAAAAAAAAAAAAAACTAAATTCAAGTGCCAAGCAAACTGGGAAAAAAATACCCGATAGTTAACGTATCCAATTCTTCTCTACATTTTTCAGTTCTCATTCATTATTCTCAAATCCCATTTTTATTCTTGAAGCCTATTATCTTCTTGTTGGAGAAAGTCCTTCATAGATCGAAGCTTTAAGACTTAACATTTTTTATTATAAAAATTTGGACTAACAAAAAAATTACCATAATTTATTAGCTTATATTTCATTTCACTTTCAAAAAAGCTTATACTCATTTCCTTATAATACATTGTTTACGTACATACGGATGAACCAAACCTAGAAGAAAATTATCACGATGTGATTGTGCCAAATAATGTAAAAGTTGATAACGCAATTTAAATTTAATGTATTATAGTTAAGAAGAAGGGAAATAAGAGTGGTTCAAATGAGTGGCATAGCCGCACAATGGTTGTTTCGAACGGGAGGTCTCGAGTTCAAACCACACTTACTCGTTCCCTATTTCCCCTCTCGTTTCCTATCTCCCCCTTGTATTTATTTTTAAAAAAATAAAAAAAAAGATCGTTTAAGGTATTTGATCTATGATTCTATATTTGTTTATTAAAGTTTTGTAGAATGCCAAATGTAATTATGAGTTCCTTTCCAAAACCTCTCAATTTATATGGCGTGTCTATACGCATGCTATGTGTTTTTAAAATACACATAGAGTGCAGCCATACATGCCACGTATGGTGGAAGATTTTATTACAAAACTGAGGTTTTTGAAAATTTTCCATGTAATTATTTCAAAAAAAAAAAATTGTATATCAATCCTAAAAACTACTTGACTAGGCCAAGGAGAAATCTCAAGTTCAACTCCCACCATATTTTGTAGGTTTTTTTAACATTATGTTGGTTTAGTGTGGCGCTTATTAATTTTGATTAATTCTATATATATATATACGCATTATATTTTCTACTACTATATTGCTATTTTTTTTATTGAAATGTTGGACTCTTCAATATTTTCATGATAATGAACCAATTTTCTAGTGTTGCAGTTCCGTGTGGTTGTATCAAACAATATATGTAGTGATATTACCGTGAATTAACATTTTCTTAAGCATGTCATCCTTATATATGTCGATTGATAAAAAAACTGCAATTTATTTAAAATGGAATCAAACTGTAAAAAGTTATTCGGTTTGGTTGAATTTGAAAAATGAATATGTTTGATTTGGTTTGAAAATTTTCCAAACTGCTTTAAATAATTTACTTTGAAAGTGGGTTAAAATTGTCCAAAGCGAATCCTTTTCACCCCTACCCTTAATAACCACAGCTCTTTTCAATTTGCAGTAATTTCAGTGTCAGTTTTGCAAGAACTTGTTGTCCTCGGTAGTAGAGGCAACATGAAGGATCAATGGAGTGTAGTTCGAATAAGTACTGTAGTGTTAGGTTTCTCACGTTTCAGAAAGTAGGTCCTGGGTTTGAATCACGGTTACCCTTCCCCTTCTCTATATCCCCAAAGTGTGTGTACCACAGTTTTCCGGCTAAAAAATCTTTAATAGGGTTTTTTTAGACATTTTGTTTCATACTGCGATAACCTATATGATATTCTGAATTTTTCAATTTTTTCAAAAATTTTTTATTTACTTTTGCTTTGTCTATTCACCATTTTGAAATAAGATTCATTATTAAATTTAATAACTAACAGATAATTATCATCATTTAATTGTTTAAATTATAAATAAATTTGATTATTTAATTGTCTAACATATTTTGAAATTTGTAGTTTATAATCTATATATATATATATATATTAAATGAGAGCTTGTTTAGCACAATTGCAATTTTTTCTAGCGCAATTAGAAAATTTTTCCTGTCTAAAACTATATCTGGCACAATTGCTTATAATGTCATACCACAACGAATGTCACTTTTAATAAAAAAATTGTTTCAAATCTAATAGTAAAGAATTGAATTCGTGACCTACATGTTAAAAGTAACATGATTGTTTTCACTCAAAAAATATTATTATTAACCATATATATACTTAAAGACTAATTATATTGACACTAATTTTTTTATTAATCTCACCAGTTTTTCAAAGATACTAAAATGATCAAAATTAAAATGATACAAATAATCATATCACTCTTAATAATTATAAATGTTTCTCCCTTCATATCTTATTCCCCCATACATGCACCAGAAACTCTAATCAATCTATTTTAATTTTTATAATAAAAAGATATAAGAATCAAAAATAAAAATTTCCTTTACTTTATATAATTAACTTCCTCTAGTATTGATTAACGAAGAAAAATATAATTTTTGTATTGCTATCTTCAAATTTATGTTCTTGAGACTCAAGACTTTCTACAAAAATCATGTTTTGTTTTTTGCTCATAGATACGAAATGACACCATAATCACGCTTTTGAATTAACACCATAATCTTCGTCTAATTGAACAGCAAAATCTTATTATATATATATATATATTTCGAATTTATGTTCCTAATTTAGATATCCTTATATGTACAATGCAACTTTTTATATGAACGGATATCGAGCGAATACATGTATCATGATAAAAATAATTATTCTGAAATTCTGCAATGCTTTTTAAGGATTTTATTGTTTATTTTTTAGATAATACATAATAAAATAATGTATTATATTGTTAAAAGAGTACGTGAAGTGGATGTAATCTCATGGATATGAAAATTTTTATATGAATTGATATTAAGCGGGTACATATATTATGGTACCCGTTTGATACGCAATGTTAAATTGATAACTAATAATCTTGAATAAAATACATGATTCAAAAAGTAAATTAAAAAAATATTAAACATGTATTTAAACAGTATGTTTAAAAATATTCGTCAAATCATACCTTCATTTCCGCAAATAAAATTATACAAACCTAAAACAAAAGTTCATACTGACAAAAAAAATCTAACACTGAATTAAACTCATTATCTTATCTTACAAAACTTTCCTAACTATTAATTGTACCACCTACGTCCCATAAAATTGGTCTACTTTTCCTTTTTCATCTATCTAAAAATATGGCCTACTTTTCTATTAAAAAAGTAGTTAAAATATTAATTTTTTTATAACCTTATTTAATGTGTGTTTTAGTCGATAAAATAGTATTATTTAAAATGAAATATTTAATAAATAAAGTGGTATATTAGGGATATATTATATTAAATTTTACATTTCCAACATTATTAATTACATTTTTTAATATTTATGAAAATTGAAATTGTACCACAGTATATTCCTATTTTGCAGATAGTGCTAAACTACTAGAAATTTGTTCAAATATGTATAAAATAAAAGGCAATAATTAATTTCAGACATAACTATTATCTATCAATCTTAGATGAAAATTTTTGTCATATTAATATTTTTATTTATCAATATAATTATTACAGCTCTAGCAATTGTCATTATTCAGGTATGCTACTTTTTTGGATTATATTTGCTATTTGCTAGACTAAAATAACAACGTGATATTATGTGTATTTGTAGAAAATAAAACAAAGTATCACCCAATTAAAAATATATAAGAGAAAATGAAGTATTATCCAATTAAAATTGTATGTTGGGAGGGTATTTTTTTATGGGTATGAAAATTTTTATGCGAACGCGTATCGAGTGAATACGGGCATATACATACCCGATACGTATTATTAGATTGTTAAATCATATTATTAATTAGATGATATAAACGTAAAATATAGTAAAGCATTAATCGAGTACATAAACAGGTAACTATTAATATATTATCAATAAAATATTAATTTAACGTGTCAAATACTAAATCAAAACTGTATATTTACTGGTTTTGTTATGCAAATCCGATGACACGTATTTATTCAATATTTTATTGTTCTTTATTATTGAATTTTTTTTGAAATTAGTCTTCACATGCAACGCACGGGTGAGATGCTAGACTCATAGTTGCTATAGTTGATTGTGATTCGATCATTTTATTGCTAATTATTAGAACTTTATATAGGTTGGTGATTTGTAATTCGCATATCAATTCATAATTTTAGACAATACAACTGGTATACTGTACTTTATTTATGACATGATGTCCACACTCACACTTTAATTTTTATATGAATATACATTATAACTCTACATGTGTAACGCACGGGTAAAAAAATTTAGTTAATAGAAATTAAATATATATATATCGTTAGTTAAGTTAATTGAAAATCATAATTGTAACTTTTTCTTAATTTTTCTCGTTATAAATGAATATTAATAATTATGACTATTTTATACACGATTACTTTTATGTATTATTACTATCTGACTTTATTGGTTTTAACTTTTGAATAAGAAATATTTTAACAGTACACGTAACCGCCCAACTAGTAATTATTTCATACGATGTCATTTATCTAAAATTTTAACATACAAAAAAATAGTAATAAAATTTCATCTTATACATTTTTTTAAAATAATTTGATATGTATTCTCCCCGTGCAATGCATGGGTGAGTATCGTTTTTTTTTTTTATACGGGTGAATATTTAGTTATTATTTATTATAATAATAATATTAAATAAGCGTACTTTGTAAGTATTTACTTATTATTATTATTTTTCCGTGTCGATGAGGCAGGTCAATCCCAATTCACGACTGTCCTCTGATCCCGTCATGGATCAAATCGTTGAACCCGACCCACCCCACCATGGTCTCTAGATCATGTAAGATTTCTTTCCTTTTCCAAAGTTTTTTTTTTTTTTTAAATATAGATCAGACAAGATTGGTATTCATCGGATTTTGTCTCTCCATTTTGCTTTTTGGACTTCAATTGGACCACTGATTATAGTCCATTTTTCCTTTCTTGTTTTCTTTTTTGACAAGCGGACCACTGATTATAGTCGTTTATCTACAAAAATAACATACAAATGCCCCTTGCAACAATTCTAAACAAAAAGTAATTGAATAACTCTATTTGTGGTTAATACTTTATTTAATTTCTTGAGCACATGACAGTTGACATGATATCAAATTTCTACACATCACGTCAAGTTTAAACCAAAAGCTATGATCTTATTGCCACGTGCATGTATATAAAAATTTAAGTAAACAAATTACTTTCTCTGTCTATAAAGATAGACCTTCTAATTTCACAAGGGCTAAGAAACACTTAATTAATATTATCAGAAAAGTATTTATTTTACTTTAATTTAATAATTTTTTTATTGATAACAACACCTATTAAATACGGGTATATAAGAAAACTTAATATTTCAATTACAATTTAAAAGGAACGTGGCCTTTATTTTTGTGAGACGAAGGGAGTAATAAAATTCATGACAAAAAATGTGATAGAAAAGTCTACATTGGATGTCAATTTGTGTGTGTTGGGTTTGGGGGGGAGGGGTTTAGTGGTAAGATCGGAAGAGACACGTGAAGCTTGTAATGGGGGCACCAAAAAAGCAATGAAGTTGACAAATTGTGCCATTTTCTCATTGTTAGGTTCAAATAAGATTTTAAGATAGTTGTCATGACACCATTTGTTTGTGTATATAAAATATATGATTGTAATGACATATTAGGTAGGGAAAAGGTATGTGGTTCCAAGAATCCGAGGTATCACATTCGGTGTTTGTTTAACCAATTATAAGTACAATATAGATGTGTGTATAGATGTGTATATATGTGTGTGTGAATAATACAATTTGTTTCCCCCATGTATCAAATTAATGATGTTGAGAGGTGTCTGTCCAATCAAGATCAACTAGTTAAAAGAATTATAAGCTCTTAATCTAGATGATTATTTGCTAATGTGTGTTGATTAATCATTGGTTAACTATATATTAATGTTTTTAGTTTCCTACCAAAATGAGGTTTTTATTAATTAGCACAAAAAGGTGCAATAAAATTTTGGATACAATCGACGCGGCACATCTATATAGGCTACATAAAAATACCGTATATGCATGTTGGTTGATCGGCACATCATAATCGTGTGACATGATAGCAAGGACCATAACCAACGTGTTGAAAAAGATGAACCGCATTTGAACACATAAGAGCTACAAGGGAGGATTAATATTGAGTAAATAACGAATATATAAACACATGTCATGGAATATTTTACATACATACATACATATATATATATATATGCTTATGTGTGTAATCTTACACTTGATACTTTTTTCCTTTGGCTTACCATTCATATAATCTAGAATTGTCTCTCTGCTGAATGCTAAAGAATTTGTTCAATTTCAACTCTATAAGTGGTTCGAATAAGTATTGCAGTAATTATAATTAGATACTCACGTTCTAGGCGAGAGGCCCCGGTCTCGAATTCCACACCTACCCCTCCCTTATTTCCCTTCCAGTCCCCTTATCTCCCCTCTATATTATTTAAAAAAAAAAAAAAGAGCTCTATGTTTAAAACGTGCTACGCTAATGTGTAACCCTAACTAAAGCCAATTAAAAAATGCAAATGGAAAGAATTGCATGACCCCTAGCGTTTCATTTGTGACTTTTTTTTTTTTTTTTGGGTGTGAATTTATGGGGTTCATGTAAACTTGCTCCCAGAGACAGAAATAAAGTAGTCGATATTCGTTGTTTTCTCATTTTTATATTAATATAAAAATGAGA
>CAVNYN010204369.1:0-25969 GCA_963692815.1 Nyctanthes arbor-tristis
TTTTTTTTTTTTTTTCATTTCTTAAATTTTTTTTTTTTTTTTTAGAGGGAGGGAACGGAAAACTTATAAAATTTCTGTTTTGATTAAGATGGCATTCCCATGTTTCACGTTCTATTTTATGTTTGTCCACCATATTATACTTTGAACGGAAAAAAATAGAAATGACTCATTTAGCATAACGTTTACCGTAAATTTTTCTTTTGCCATCATCATAGACTACTTTATACATTTCTTTTTTAATAAAGCTCATACCATCTACTTGTTTGCCACATCGTTTGATGTATATTATATATGTACATGAACTTCACGTTTTAAAATATCGCTATACTATTAGACATGTTAAACTCAAGTAATAATTAATTAATTAATTAATATTAATAATTACCGATTGAGGATCCAGCATGTAGTATTTATTAGATAAAAAAACATGATCTATCCAACTCCGAAACCACAATAAAAACTCGAGGTACCATTAATTTTCACTTCTAGTTGTACAGTTGGAAACAATCTATAATTTCATGCACTTTAGTGATCATTTAATCCTACCTATATCCCAGCAATGATCTATAACCAAACCTATGGCGACATCGTACTGCCAGATGCCTATGCAGCTAGATGCGTGTCATCTGACCTGCCACATCACACGACGTGATGTGTTTTGGCGGCAAAACATTTTCAACCTACATACTAGTGGTAAAAATGTACATGTCGCATTTCCCAAACTGCAATGCAACAAATGTTACAATAAGAACCAGAACTATGTGCAATTCTTTAACTTGTGATTTCGTATTTGAAAAGGTTTTTTCATATTACTAGATACTAGGACGAGCTCTTGGAGGCAAGGTTGGCCGAGCAAGTGCTGGCTGGGATATTGGAATCACCAACGTTTATTTAAAATCATCAAAGATCTTCACTTCTCTCAACATGCCTACTTCCCTATCCATCATCGAGTGCCACAGGGACGAGGTATGAATTACCTCGCTTTTTCTTTCTGCATTCTACATCGAGTTTGAGAAAATTTTCAATTCTCATCGACTGATATCTAACCCTATACATGGATTAGGTATGGGAGCTCCCCCCAAAAGCAGAGGTGATGGCATTGTCCGGCAAGACAGGGATTGAGATGTTCAAGTATGGTGACCATATTATGGGCATTCAGGGTCACCCTGAGTACAATAAGGACATCCTGTTGCACCTCACTGACCGGCTTCTCAACCGCAATCTCATTGAGGTAAAAAATAATAATAAATCTGTAAATCCAAGTATCTTAGGTTCTTCAATTCCAGTAATAAGTAATCTATCATCAGGTGTCTCTTGCTGAAGAAGCCAAGTCTAGGGTGGAAGCTGATGAGCCTGACAGGGAGGCTTGGAAAGAATTGTGCACAGGATTCCTCAAGGGGAGACTCGGAGGGGAACTTGGAAAGTGTAGATAGAAAGATGATGTTTGGTTTGACAGAGACAATTGACTTGCGAATTTTCATCAGGGAACCTCCTTGTACTAACGTACTCAAAACAACTTCAAGAATCATTTATTGGAGGAGTCTGGAATATGTATTTCTCAAGTAAGATGTCAGATGTTATGGCCTTTGTTTTCTCTCTCTCTCTCTTTTATGCTCATGTTTCGTAATGCTACTCCACCTCATCTGGAGTTTGTACTTTTGTCTCCTTTCATTATAATAAATCCAGCCACTTTCGTAGTTTTTGATTTATTTGTTGGGGGGGGGGGGGGAAGGTAAGATGCCAGATGAATTTAATGGAGACTATTAAGAAAAAATTTCTAGGACGGAACATCATAGCCCTACTCATAGAGACAACAGAAATATCCATTAGTAGATACGCAAATGCAAAGCGATTAAGCTTTCATATCTGACCCATGTTTGTAATTTCAAATGCGTCACTTATTGGAAAGATGCAAGTAAACACGCTCAATGGTAAAAAATTTCAAGTAACAATAATATTTGATTTGCAGTTTCATGCAAAGACCATAAATCAGAACAGAGACAACGTGTCATGGATCATGAAGGACACAAAGCTTAACTCATCATGGAACCTGAGTTCCTCCTGCACTCTGCCAACATATCCATATAGAACTGGCACTTACTGATGTCATTGCCATAGCCATTCAAGCACTGCAAGAAAAATAGACATCATGTGAATCCAAGAAATTTCTAACTTGCAAGCAAGCAAAAGAAACTGATACAAACATCTTGAACAAGAAAATTAGTAAGATATAAAATATGAGGACGGTAAAGCAAAATACAAAAATGCAAAATATTAGGAAGGTGAAGGTTATCATGTTACAATCCCATATTAAAGTAGAAAAGCTCCTATTTCCCCTGCATGTTCGCATTTAATACTTGTCTCGTAAGTTGCCATCTATTGCAAGTAGCTATAAACTACGGCATCTAAAAAATTGGAGAATTGCTTATGTAGTGTTATAACCATACTGGAAACCACGCTCACTCTTGCCCTACACAACAACTACCAATCTAGTTGATTTCAATTTAGAATTACACTTAGATTATACAAAGCAACCAAAACCCTGTGTCACTTTTACTACATTAGGATAGGAAGCACTCTGTTTTGGTACCTCCCTCCGTCCCACAAAGACAGACTTGTATTCTATTTTCGTTCGTCCCACTAAGATAGGCCACTTTCCTTTTAAGTTGTAGTTGAAATATTAGTTTTCTTATATACCCCTATTAATGTGCATTATTATCAACATAAAGTGAAATAATTAGCAAATTAATTTAGGAAAATATTTTTAAGTTACCTTTCAAACAACATTAATTGGCCATTTCTTAATCCTTATGAAATTAGGTATAGGTCTATCTTTGCTGGATGGAGAAATATCAAATAGGACATTTATCTAATCCAAATATTTTTGCAGATAAGATTGGAAGTTTTCCATCATGTTCCATGTCAGCTTCAACTAAATGAAGTTTTGCAAACAAGAAGGGAAAGAGTGAGACATACATCTTGGAATGCCTTTGAGTGCACACCGCAAGCATCGCCCATGCTGCTGCTTGTGGCGGGTGCTGGTGCAGCAGCTGCTTCAGAAACGACAGTTTCATGTTGAATTGTCCGAGGCCCCACGACAGCATCCACAGCCCTGTGTGCCACAGCACTTCCAGTGCCAAAAGCCATTCCTACAGAATTTGAGAGCAAAAGGAAACACATTCAACCTTGGCCATTACATCATATAAGAGAGTGCACAGAAACAATCATCTCCAATTACCTTGGGCTATGGTTGAACCAATGTTTCCGAGCATGGATCCACCAGTGCTACCTTGAACAGGAGCTGGCGGAGGAGCATGGTTCACTGCACTCATGAGACACTACAGTCATAAGCTCCAAGAAACAAAAAAATATATTTGTATTTTTCAAAATCACATACTACATGCAATATCCAAAGAAACATCATAACGAGAATTTTAAGATTGACGTAGATGATCCTTCTTTGAGGAGGTAAACATTATAGAGGCTATGAATAATTATAGATCCTAAATGGTCAGCGAAAGAACCTGGCTGAGGAGGATTACGTGCTGGGGCAGCACGAGGAGCTGGGCGAGCAGATCTTCCTGCAAAGTAGAAAGCAAAAGCAATAAGAAATTTAATGCTTTTTAAATTCCAGCCATCAGCTTAAACACATTGCAATCACACAACGTAAATAAATGGAGATATTTATGGAAACCTCAAACTGTCTCAACCCAAACCTATAAACTTAGCATTGCCTTGCAATAAACCATAGGCCACAAATTTTGCTCTCCAAAAAAGTACAGGCAAATTATTATGCCCGACAACATAATTACACAACAGAATGACAAGCTAACAAAAACATAAAATCACAAAATGACATCCAAAGAAAAGCAACTATCTCTAATGTCCTATTGACAAGCAAGTCATATGGGTGATATAAAGATTTGTCACCAGCAGGCAGGAATCATAAAAGTAAACAATGAGCTCCAATTATCAATATTCAAGGTAAGCCTTTAGCTCCAGAAGGTAATAATTCAAAAGTAAACAATGAGCTCCATTTACCAATATTCAAGGTAGGCATTTTTCTCTTCAAATTAATTCAAAAAGAACAAGACTAGTCTTCAAACTATCTATTCAAAATAAGCATATTCCCATTTACTGCTATGCACGATTAAAAGCTCCCAAAAGGCGCAGACATTTAGGGACTAAATAATTTCAAAACCATACACCCGGTAAAATCCAAAACGACATAGATGGAAACACTGAGGGCCGGATAATATGCATCAGCGGACGAAAACATTTCTACGGATTTACAGCAAGGGATAAAATGAACAAATCCAATAAGACATCTAGATCGGGAAGTACGTTAATGATATTTGATCGAAACTGTATCAGGAAATTAAAGAAACTCACCACCTGAGCTACGACGAGGCATGATTTAAGGCAACGCGGCGAATAAAACCCTAGGGAGAGAAAGTAGAGAGAGTATTAGCAACAGCAACTTGTTCTTGGCAAACGAAAATGGCAACCTTCCCAGGATTATATATACAGAAAATGTGGGCCAAGTATCTCATCTCAGAACGTGTTTGAATATTATTGGTTGGAATTACTCAATTTAACAAATTTTCATTTTCACTTAGGAATTTAAAAAAAAAAAAAAGGCGTGTTCTTATTACTAGCTCTCAATCGAATATAGTTGTCCACACCCTCGCTACCTATGCTCTTTGTTTTAACTTCTCTTGTAAGGCGACCCAACCACTCACCGTTATTTTTGTGTAAATATGTACGTGATGATATGAAATGAAACTTTATTTCCCCTTAAAAAAAAAAAGAATATACCTACTCAAAAAAAAAAAAAAATACTCTCAATCGAATATACAGACACTTTTTTTTTAACTTGAATATACGAACACTTTTGACTATATTAATTAATTATCTCTCTTATTTCTCACTAAAATAAATTTGTAAACGGATGCTAATTTGAATAGTAATGATTAATGATTTTAGACTCAAAAGAATACTTCGTGATTTTATGAATCTAAACTCTTGTTTGTAAACTCATTTTAATGAGTTCTAATGAAGAATAAGAGAGAAATATATGTGGTTAAATGGTGGAAATCTATATACATATATATATAATCAGAGTTTATCTGACTCAATTTGATTGTCGGGCATAATTAGAAATAATCTATATATATAAGCAGAGTTTGTCTGGCTCAATTTGATTGTCATGTACAATTAGAAATAATTTTCCCACTCATTGTCTAACTTCTTTAAAAAATCAACTGGCTAACGTCATTATTCTATTATTATATTTTTCTTTATTTTTATACTTTTCCTTTCAATTATTTAATTTAATATTTTTATTTTAAAACTCTATCTACATATTAATTTAATATTTTTATTTTAGAACTCTATCTACATTTTACATTTTAGTTAGATGTATATCATATTTGCTTAATATATTTCAATTTTATTCTGTCCAATTGTATAATTTCATAATTTTATGTTCTCCTACTATATTATATTTTACTTTCTCAATATAATATGTCCATAAAACGTACGGATATGAAGTATAGTAGTCTGTAAGTGTACCTGTGTGAAACTAATATAAATTATGTTATCAGGTTTTATTGCCTTTAAAGGAAATAAAAAATAAAAATTAAAAAAAAATTTATTGGTTCAATTATTATATTTTCCTTATAATCATTTAATTTAATATTTTTATTTTGAAACTCTATCTACATATTACATTTTGGTTAGATATATCTCACATTTGTCTAATTGGTTTTAATTACATGAAAATAGATAATATATCAATCTTGATTTCAATATTACTTTTCCTTATCATTATACTTTTCATTTTAATAATTTAATTTAATATTTTTATTTTGAGACTCTATCTACATATTACATTTTGGTCAGATATATATCATATTTGCCTAATGGATTTCAATTTTACTTTGTTTGATTGTATAATTTCATCATCTTATGATTTTCTACTCCATTGCATTTTATTTTGTCAGTATAATATGTCCGTGATATGCACCGGTGTGAAGCATAGTATATCTGTGAAACGCACAAATGTGAAACTTATATAGATTATACGATCGGGTTTTATTGTCTTTAAAGGAAATACAAATAAGAATTAATAAAAAATTATTGGTTCAATTATTATAATTTTCCTTTTAATAATTTAATTTAATATTTTTATTTTGAAATTCTATATACGAATTACATTTTAGTTAGATATATCTCATATTTGTTTAATAGATTTCAATTTTACTTAGTTCGATTGTATAATATCATGATTTTATCTCATACTCCATTGTATTTTACTCTGTCACTATAATATGTCCGTGAAACGCACAGTGTGAAACATAATATGTCAATAAATGCACCGGTGTGAAATTAATATATAATTATGTTATCGGGTTATTGTCTTTAAAAGAAATAAAAAATAATAAAAAAATTATTAGTTTAACGAGATGACGATGGATTAATAATAAGAATTTAAAATTATGTCATCAAAATAAAGAATTTATTGCATGCTATTTGCAAACGTAGGATGCATATTAATTCCATGCATGTTGTGTTTTTTAATTTCTTTATGACATTAAATCTGACAAATACAATTTTGTTATATTTTATGTATGAAATTTCTTTAGAGCTCTAAATCTAATTTATACAGTATATGTAAGTTCCATGAAATATGTGAATGTAATTAATTTAACTAATTTTTATTTTAAAATATAATTGATTTGCAAACCATTAAAGTCTCACCATATTATTATGATTTTGTGAGATTTCATAAATTTTAGAACTTTTGAAGGCTTATTTAGTAAAACATAACTAGTTCATTCACTCATGCATTACATGGGTAGATAGATGATAATAAAATATTTCCAGAAGCTACTATGAAAAACCAAAGTAAGAGATTTCTAAACCCATGAAACAAATTTTAAAAATCAATTGCTAGCCAATATGTAATCAATAAACAGTCAATCATGCACAAAATATACTTAAATAACAAAAACAAAGAACGGTTGGGATGTAAACTGACTAGTAAGCACTTTAAATAATGTGTAATAACAAAAAAAAAATAAATTATTTTATAGTCCTACAAATAACATAGATCAATAGATCAATAATACTAATATTAATAAAAATAGAATAATGATATTTATGTAGACTAGAGACCGGTTTCTAATCTAGTTGTAATTTCTTCATTGGCATTTGAATAAATTAATGGCCCCCATATATTTATGTATTTGCACTCATCCCTTTAATATAGTGCTACCAACTAGACTGAAAACAAATAGCATTTCTCATAATAATAAAGTATAGTGAAAAACCCAAAAAGATTGGTAAATTGTCCCTTTCTCAAACACGTCTCATTGCACAATAGACAAAAGGAAAAAACAAATTATAAAGATAAAACTGCACACGTAATGGGGAATTTTGCACAGTAAGATAGGTTTTTGTGTATGAATTGAAGCGGGGAAGTAGTACTTTGCGCGATCCGACTATGGAAACCTCACATCCTCCTTACGGAGCTCAAACTGTCACGTGACTACACAATATTAGGTGTTGAGATGTTATGCGGCCACGTGGCAGTTTGAGCTCTGTAAATAGGGAGGTGAGGTTTTCTTAGAAAATCACTTACTTCGCGTGTATACATGCTAGTTCTTCCTTTACTCCTATTGGGTGAAATTAGTTGAACGTTGTAAAGCTTGTTTGGAAGTAAGGCTCATGATGTCCCCCTCCCCGTTCTTGTAAATATTTTTCTGATATTAATTAATAAAACTGTAATTGGAGCTTATATTTTCGAGTCGAGTTACTTCTCAAAATATATATATATATATATTAACAATAAAGAAAAAATACAACTGTACATGTAAAAAATATGTCGATCTTGTGTTTCTAATTAAGATGAAACAGTTAGACAATATCATTATAGACTGTACGACTTGGATCACCTAAAGCATACAATTGTAACGTCTTATTAGATGAATAAAACAAAAGAATTCACATATGAAGAATACAATGAAATAGACAAATTGTAAAAATTTTAACAACAAAAATTTCATCAACCATAACATATGACAAATTAAGCGATATTCCAATATTCTAAATCTGAAGGTGGACAATTATCTATTGTACATATTTCATAAGATTGACAAACTGATTAATTAATAAAAACAAATATTGCTTAGAGATTAATAAAGTTGAAACATAATGATTAACCTAACACCACTAATGCGTTTGAACCAAAAAAAAAAGAACCAGTAATGCACTAAAAATCAGTAGCTAAATTTAAAGTACATATTACCTTCATCCTAAAAAGATGGTTCAATTTTCTTTTTTCATTCTTTTGAAAATATGGCCTAATATATATATATATATTTAAAAAGTGGTTGAAATATTAGTTCTCTTATACTGTATGTTCTTATTTAATGTACATAATTATAAAAAAATAGAATTATTAAAGTGAAATAATTAATAAATAAGATGATATAATCTTAATTAAATGAACTTTTTTTAATTTATGTGAAAAATAGGACAATTTTGTTGGGACGAGAAAGCAATAATCCGTGACTATTTAAATTTAACAACACCAATATATAGATTAGAGCATGACTAATTATATATACACCACTCATTTTACTAAACACACTACATTTTTATTAATGTGGACACCCCTAATCTTGGTTTCTTATAGTATTTAAACCCCTAAAAGTTTCTATTATATTTTTTTCTTGAATTTTTGATTTAAATATCCTCTCATATTTTTAATGATCAAATACATTTAAAAATTTTTATCTGAATATCTTAAAATCATATGAAAATATATAGTTATATATAATTAGAAATTACATTTTGTTTATTTAAAAATTTTAAGCAATTTTCACAATGAAATTTTTAGAATTGAGATATCATTTGATACAAGATTTCATGATAATAAGATGTTAAAAATAAAAATATGACGAATATAAGTTAATAACAAAAGTGTAAAGAATTAAAAATATAAACGGTAATGCATGTAATTAAAATGTGGTGTTGTTAGTAAAAGATGTGGTGTCAATATAACCACCCTTAGAGCATCCACATTGGTAGTGTTAAAGTATGTTATTAGTGGAGTTGTTAGTTAACAACTCAAAAAAAACATACATTTGTGGTGTTAAAGTAGTTGTTAAAAGCATTTAATTTAACAAGTTGTTAGTTTTATTGTTAAAGTTAACAACAAACTTAACATTTAATGTGGTATTATTTCTTCTTTTTTTATTTTAATTAAATTATGATTGACCCACCATTTAACTATTGAATTGATAATTAAATTTAACACTCTTATTTAGAATCACCAATGTGGCACAAATTAATAGTTAAATTTAACTTGTAAGTGTCATTTAACAATCACTAAAAACTCTACTTTTTACTAATGTGGACAGTTAAATCTAACAACGCCAATGTAGATGCTTTTAGCCACCTAAATTTATAAACTATATAGAACTTGATATTGCTGGAAAATTCTAGGGTAAAAACGTCAGTTTTTGTTTGCGAGCTTTATAACCGACATCGGTGCGGTGGATGTCACACCCCCGTTGCTCATCAATTTTTTTTTTATTAAGTGATTTACTTTTTTAGTTGATAGCTCATATTTACAATGCGGAATGAGACAACAAACAATTTTGTTGATTATCATATAGTTTTAAATTTCAAAGTAACTTTTATAACTAAACTAATCATGTTAGAAATAATCTAACTCTCATAAACCTCTTTTCTTTTTCCTCATTTTTGGATTAGTTAGAAAATAAGTTTGGTTATCTATCTTTTACTTGTGTTTACTACACAACTATATCAAAATTTGCATAAAAAACAAATCATGCTAATAAACTTATTTTATTAATAACTTGTCGAGTCATGGGATTGGAAGGCCTTTACATGGAAAATAGGCCCATAATTCATACAAAAGTCATTTATTATAGTACACACTAAGTTTTACATATGCAAGTACCTAGTTATTCTAATATCAGAATGCCATCTTAGGTGAAGAACATATGTTTATCAACTATGAATTTATCATGATATAGATGGGCATGGGTGTAGGCACAATACATGAGAAATTGCGGGGTATCCTCATAGTAACCCCACAAATCCGTCTCTATTACATGTGATATCCTACTCCCACTAGCGTTCTCACTCTAAGTCTCGGCTTGCCTTTCGTATACCTTGCGGATGAACATCTACAAAAAAATAGTTAAACATTGAGTGAGTACTATGTCCCCGTGAGTAATATAATGTTTTGGTTTGCCATGAGATTTTAAGAAAGCCATTTTACAATCACAAGTTCAATAAGTAAATGATGCACAAACCTTTTCAAATGCTTAATAGGGCCCAAACACTAGAATCACTTACTACTCGTGGCGCGCAATAATATCATTCAATTGCCAAATTGCTCAAGGCAATACAATGATACATGGATCCACAATAACTCCGATTGACCCTTACCGAAGTCTCAAAGAACATTATCGATCAAATCAAACGCCATACTAATCGTTTCTATCCCGAGGTCATGGAATATGTCACAATATAGGAACAATTCTAAGCAATTCATTACAGAGCGAGTAAGGCAATACTGGTGATGTATATGCAAGAAAACATTCCATCTATCATCATAAGACATCAAATAATAATTCTTTTTACAAAGTGATGGCATGCCAATAGAAACCAAGACATTAATTACTCACCTTGCTCTTGTCCCTTTTTATAGATTAGTGGATGTTTATTTTGTGGCCAAATACCTTCAAATCCTTGAGTATCCTCAACTAAAGTAGCTTTCCAAGTAGGATTTTGTATGTATATAGAGAAAGCTTGGTTTGAGAGGCAAAGAAAGTGTTTTATAAGGCTTTTTGAGGGTGTTCTAAGCTCTCCTTAATTTATGGACGATTTTCCGCAATTATTTTCTAAAAGTCTTTGGATTCCACTAATGAAAATGCCCCAAATTGTCTCTAAGGCATTAATACCTAGCCAATAGAAATAAATCCATTTGGAAATTCATGAGAATTCTTATTATTAAAAATGCCAAGTGTCTTCTCATTTTATCCATGTGAGCCAATCCAATGGCTCAAACATTCTCTAGATTTTTCTACCTTTCACTTAATGATCCCTTCAACTTAATACATTCTATAATTGAGTCATTGACTTTTTGACTATACCATTATACTATCACATTTTTCTCTTTCCTTTTCAAGCATTATTTGGTTTCAAACATGTCACCCGATAAGTTTTTGTCTTTTTTTTGGCAATATTACCAACCAATGAATGTAGTTGATACAAGTTTAAGAAATCATTTTTTTTTCCATTTTCATTAGAGCATAAAAGAATGTTCCCACATTCCTATCAAGTATCACGGCTAATTAGCCGATTACAAAGATGTTATCAAATTATTATAGCATGTCTCGGCTAACTATCCTTAAAATTACTCACCGAGTTCTTATAGTAAATCATTATTCGAGATTTAAGTAAAAATAAAATTTTTCAAACTTTCGCGGAGTGTTATAGTGGAAATATGAAGCAAAAGATCATTGAGAAATGTGAAAATTTGTTTTTTTTTTGTTGAAAAATATTTAGTTGATATTTATTTGATAAATTTATTAGTTTAGATGAAACTCTCAAGAAAAAATTCTTTGTATAAATAATTCTATTTAAACAAAAGAAAGGACAAATGGTTTAACAAAATAGACACGTAGCCTATATAGTTGCTATTAATTTAAAAGTGATGTGATTTGTTTAAAAAAAGATCATACCATGTATCAGTTTTGTTTAACTTTTTGTATCCTCTTTTGTTCAAATAGCATAACTCTCTTAGTATTGTTAGCGAACTCAAATTTGAGTGTTTTTTTTTTTTTTTTGCACCCTAGTTATTATTATGCCCTTAAATTGATACATAATAATAAACCCTTGAACACGAAGATGTTTTAGCGCCTTTTGTGTGGTTTTTTATGGCATCATAGACCTCCCTTGTTCCAGAGGAATTACTGACTTGTTAACTAAGAAATGTAAATTTAAAATGCTAAAAGTGTTGGTCAAAACAAATAATTTGGCTTGGGCTCCACTCCTCCAACGTCATATATAATATAACGGAACTCCCAGTCCCCTAAAATTATAAAAATCGAAAAATTAATAATAAAAATTTAATTTCCCTCATCTGGGTGATTCCGGAGTAATATACAGCCCACCCCATTCCGCCCCCCAAAAATACCAAAAATTCAAACCCTCTAAAGGCCTTCATTCTCCATCCTCGTCCTCATATTCCAATCGATCGCTTTTTCTTCTTCGATTGATTCCATTATTATATTATTCAGTTAAGTAATCACTACTGAGCAGTTTTTCATGGCGGAAGAGCAAGCAGAGGTGCCGAATAATGCGTTGGCTGCGGCGCCGTTGGGTCACTCAGTGATACCGATTGTGAACAAGCTACAGGATATCTTTGCTCAGCTTAGGAATCAGTCCACGATAGAGTTACCGCAGGTGGCTGTAGTTGGCAGCCAGAGCAGCGGCAAATCTAGTGTTCTGGAGGCGCTCGTTGGGCGTGATTTCTTGCCTCGGGGAAACGATATTTGCACCCGCCGTCCTCTTGTGTTGCAGCTCGTGCAGAGGATGAGGAAGGCGGACGGGACGGACGAGGAGTGGGGAGAGTTCTTGCATCTGCCGGGGAAGAGGTTCTTTGATTTCAATGAAATTAGGAGAGAGATTCAGGTGATTTATATATTTTGTTTTTTAAGTGGTAATGTATGTGTGGCATGATTAAATTATCTGTATGTGAGTGGATACTAATAATAGTTAGGAATTCAACATAAGCTCTGAATTAGGTGGTACTGCCTGAAACATGTGATGATGATATGAAGGGCTGGTATTGCTTTCCAGCGGAGCGCCTGATTAAAAAGTTCTATATTTCAGGTGATTTGTTTGGATATAGTTGCGGGACATATGGAAAGTGCAAAGTCGTCCGTGTTTCTAGTAATGTTTGGGATAAAAGGCGGGATTGTGTTATAAGACGAAAACTGTATGAGCTTGAGTTTTAAAGAACCCAGAATGGGGCTGAGAAAATTCTAGCAAAAGATATTGACATCCTGTTGGCACTGTAAAAATAAAATAAAATAAAATAAATGTAAGCATTAGCAAAATAAAATAAAATCAATGTATGCATTAGCAAATGCCTTTTAAAATTTTTTTTTTTTTTAGTCTTGAATCTTGAAGAACATTGAATATAAACTTAATGGTCAAACTGTTGGGTTGCACACGCTCCCAATGATCATAACATTAATTTGCTGTATGTAGCGGGCGGCCTTCATGCTGTGTGTTCATGGCGTCGTTCATGCGGTCATATTTTGTATTACTGGAGAATTTTCAGCTTAATCTACATAATGATCGTTAAATTGAGCATTCAGTTTGTGATAGTACACAATAATATCATTTTGGGCTATTATTCTGTGTTCTCATTCTTTGGGTGTTGATATCCTATATTCTGGTTTCTTAAACTTGATTCAACAATGGCATCTCTACTATCCCCCTTCCCGAAAATCTTGGTTTTCCGAAGGATACACAGAGGGTTTAGAGAATGAATAAACTTCTGAGTCTCGTGAAGTTTAGCAGTCACTTGGAGAGTCGTGTGAATCTTCCATGTATAAGATAGCTCTTATGTGTTTATTCGCATTTCCATTTCAAACAATGGTCTTGAAGACAGATTAGCTATTGGACATGGTAAGTCTATCTATCCAACTGGATCCACCAAAGTTGATTCAAATGTCTCTATATGATTTTTGAGCGAACTTTTCTTCTGATGCTCTTTATCTGTACATTACCTAGCTTTTGGAGCCTCTCTCCTCTATTATTCTGGAACTTTATCTCAAATGTTATAGGAACAATCTCTATTTAACTATCTGAATATCGGTATCTGTCTCTCCCCCTCTCCACCCCATGCTCCGTGGCCCTGGATTGGGGAGTTGATCTGGAACTTTATTTTCAATGTTAAAGAAACAATCTCTATTTTATCATCTGAATGACAGCCTCCTTTCAATTGAAAACCCACTTGTATGAGCATCAACAAATGCCCACCCGGCCAAGAACTTTTTGATGCAGACATGAAATGTGCATTCTAGGATCATCGAGAATTTCTAATTGTTTGAAATATATTTGATTCATTTTTCTTTGGAGCAGAGCTAAATCATATGCTTGTTCTTTTATTTGGATGACCAATGGGATGTACTACTTTTATGATTATGGGTTGCCAAAGAAGTCAAGTGAGTCCATTTCATGGTTGACTCTAGATGGGAAATCACATTCCTAGTGACAATATTCTTTTAGCAGTTGTTATACACCCTCCTTCCTTCATATCTATATATTAGATTTTGATAATAGGCTTCCTTTCTTAATTCCTTATCCATTTTCTGTAGGCTGAAACTGAGAGGGAAGCAGGAGTAAATAAAGGCGTTTCAGACAAGCAGATCCGCTTGAAAATCTTCTCACCAAATGTTCTTGATATTACTCTTGTGGATTTACCAGGGTTAACTAAAGTTCCTGTGGGTGATCAGCCTTCTGACATTGAAGCACGTATTAGAACGATGATAATGTCCTACATTAAGCTTCAGAGCTGCTTGATACTGGCTGTTACACCAGCGAATGCCGATTTAGCAAACTCGGATGCTCTCCAGATGGCTGGAATAGCTGATCCTGATGGTAGGTTCTGGTGTTCTGCTCTTTGCACTAAGCAATTTACCGCTAAATCTAATTCCTGTTATTTCATTTCATATGTTCATTGATGTGTCGGGTTTTAAAGCTCATGCATCTAAGTTTCTGCTTGCAGGTTATCGAACAATAGGTGTAATTACTAAGGTGCAAAGAGTTTACTGGGAACACATCATTGATAATTGTTTCTTGATGTCCTTGGACTTTTATTCATTCTTGAACCTGGCTTTTCATGTTCTTTTTGCTGTTTCAGCTCGATATTATGGACAGAGGAACTGATGCCCGCGACTTTTTGCTTGGAAAAGTGGTTCCTCTTAGACTTGGATATGTAGGTGTTGTGAATCGTAGTCAGGAGGTAATCATTGTTCTTTCTAAATCTGTTTAAGGTTCTGGTGGTTTAGTGGGTGTTTTATTCTCATTTTCCTCCCCTCATTAAATTTCACCTACCCATTGATTTGACGACTACTCGATTACAACCACACATTTCAAACATCCATTAAATCTCCATCACTGCCTCATAATTTCCCAACAATAATGAGAATCAAACAGCCCTTAGAGACCGATTAATCAGTTTCTGAACAGTGTTCCTTGTTTCAATTGCTCTTTGTTAGACAATATAGTTTATGAGTAGGTTCAAAATTCTTTCTGATTAAAATCTCTTAGTTCAGGTCACACACCAGAAATTATTAATGGTGTTATTCAGTTCATTTTTCTTTGTTAGATTTAGGTTTATTTCGTGCATCTTTTAAAATTATGGCTTTATATTTTTGAAGTTAATCATATATGTATATTACCACTTGTTTGCTTTTTGAAGAATAACATGCGTAAAATTATATGGTGAGTTTTGAGGATGTCTATTTACAACAGCAACTTTTCGATGTTCTATATTGTGTATTCACTGCTAAAAGTGCAATCTCCCTAAAGTTTTCTTGCTGGCAAAAGATCATATTTTTAATATTTATTTGGAAGTCAATGACAGATCATTGGTAAAATGCTGCTATCTAGAACCCCTTGTGCTCAAATATTCTCCAAGCTTTTAGTTTGAAGACTGCCATGGTGGGTGCTTGAGGAATTAGACATTCTGTGGCTCCTGCGAAGATTATTGATCCTCTCTCGTCCAAAATAATAGGAAAGAGAAATAGGAGTAAGTTGAACTAGAGTAGGGCTTATAGTCTTGTGCTTAATGTTTAACCTAAATTTCAGATTCATCTTGACATCTCAGGCAAATTAAGTTTCTTAGCGATGTATAACCAAACAAATATTACCTGATTGGGTTATGAAAATTTTGTCGTCTTAACTAAATTAAATTTCTTTTAGTGCTCTCATGTATAACACAAGCTAGTATTTCCTGATTGGGAGATGATGGTTTTTAGTTTTCTTTGTTTTCCTGCCTTGTAAGTCATTTCAGCCTAAATAACTGTTTATAATTACAAAATTCGTATTAAAAAAAAAAAGGGAAAGAAAGAAAGAAAGAAAGAAAACATTGCAAAACTGCACTAATCCGAGATCCAATGGGACCGTTATCCATTCATCAAGAGTTCTACAAGACAATCAAATTTAGGTTGTCCTTAAGGCTGAGGCCAAGAGGTACATTGCGGATGCAGAATTGGGCCTTAGGAGTCTGAGAGACAGAGGACTCAATGTCATTACGTGCTAGAGCCTTGTTGTCCATAAGCAATGAGTTGCTGCTAGCATGCTATCTCTGCAGTTATATTTGCTAGCTGAAGGATAAGAGAGTGTTTCTGTCAGGCTGTACTTAGGTAATTAATGTTGTAAGAGCATGAAAGGGTAGCTATAAATAGAACTTCAATGTTGGATATATTCAAGGTTATCTCTAATCTGAACTCCCGGAAATATTGAATACTTGATGCTGGCTGAAACTGTTTTTACCTTGCATATGCTGGAAACTCTGAGCAAATTCAGCCCATCTGAGGAAGATATAGGGAGTTCTATGATATTTTAAATTGTATATCATGTCATTATTTAATTCATGTTGGAAATAGAAGTAAATGGAAGTTCTCATTTATGCATTAAAAATTTGTAGTTTTATATCTCTATATACACACTAGTCCTCTCATTTGGCTTGTTGTTACTGTGCTTAAACAGGACATACTATTGAATCGAAGCATCAAGGATGCACTTATAGCTGAGGAGAAGTTCTTTCATAGTCGGCCAGTACGACTTTACTGTTTTATGTTAGTTGATATCTCTTCATTATCAGTCATCTTGCTCATGAATAATATATTCTATAGGTATATAGTGATCTTGCTGATCGTTGTGGGGTCCCTCAGCTGGCAAAAAAACTAAACCAGGTACATAGATGAGATGACTTCTGTTTCAAAGTAGACGGCCTTGTTAAGAAAATGCCCTTTCTTTGGTTAATGTATCTTCTGGCAGAACATAGTTGTTGCCCAATGTTCTCTATCACACGCAGATCATGCATTTCATGCTTGAATAGTCTATGCGGTAGCCATATTTTCTTTCATGTGTGCAGTCATACTCCTTAAGGACACATGCATACAAAATGACTAAAATAGCACACTCGTTTTATCACTAAGGTTGCACTAAATACCATGAACCTTTCTGTACTTTAATAGTTGAGTTGGAGGCAACATATTTTTAATGATTGTTTAATACTTTTTGGAAGTTGTGTATTGTCAATATATGCCATGATCTCTCCTTATTGCAGATACTGGTACAACACATAAAAGCAATTCTTCCAGGGTTGAAGTCAAGCATCAGTGCTCAGTTGGTTTCAGTTGCAAAGGAGCATGCTAGTTATGGAGAGATCACTGAGTCAAAGGTTTGCTTACACATATTAAGTGGCGGAACCTTAATTTACTAATTTATAAAGGGGGTGATAGTAAAAATTATGTACGTCTATTAAAAAAAAAAAATACAAAAAAGGGGTATTGTTCTTGGAACTAGGATGCTTTTATATGTAGCCTGAATCTTTCTAATTATTATTATTATTATTTTTTTAATTTGTGAAAAACAGGCAGGTCAAGGAGCATTGCTTCTGAACATTCTTTCTAAATATTCTGAAGGTACACTGCCCGCGTTTCAATTATATGTGTGTTCTTAGTTGATCCCTGGTTGGACTCCTTAGCATGGTTTTCTTTTACTGATTGCTAGCGCATTGAACAGTTTATTAAAAGTTTGTGTTTTCTTGTTATGTCCTTGGCTCGTTTCATAATTGATTGAAACTGAGCATGCCTTCGTGGAACTTAGAATCCCAAAGTACTGACATACAGAATTTTTATCTTGTATTTTATCATTGATCCCTGGTTGGACTCCTTAGCATGGTTTTCTTTTACTGATTGCTAGCGCATTGAACAGTTGATTAAAAGTTTGTGTTTTCTTGTTATGTCCTTGGCTCGTTTCATAATTGATTGAAACTGAGCACGCCTTCGTGGAACTTAGAATCCCAAAGTACTGACATACAGAATTTTTATCTTGTATTTTATCATAAAAAGTATATGGATTAGAGTAATAAGCTAATCGTATTAAAAACTTATGACTTCTGCAAATAGAGTTAAAGAATATTTCTTGTGTAACTTTTTTTAAAATACAGGTTATATTGGTGAACTACGTCTAATTTACTAGTGAACAGAGAACCTGAAATCTAGAATTTTGGCTTATCTAATAAAGGATCAGAGATCGACCTACTTCCTGTCTTGTTATTTCTAATCTTTAATTTCATGTGATCTGACATTGTGTGCCCAAGATATTTTAATTAATTCTATCAACCATTGATGGGGTTGCTATTTTGTTGTTGGAGACAGCATTCTCTTCAATGATAGAAGGAAAAAACGAAGAACTGTCAACATCTGAGCTGTCTGGTGGAGCAAGAATCCATTACATTTTCCAGAATATATTTGTCAAGAGCCTGGAGGTTTGCGCTCTTTATTTGAATGCCTTGTGAGTTCTGATTGAGAATGTTATAGATCAGATTGTAGAAAGTCAATGCCGTTGTGTGTAGAATTCTGTCATTTTGCTGATATACGTGCCAACAGTGTCATAACTGCAGAAACTATGGAAGCTGTAGAAACAGAGAATAAAAGAGCAAGACTTATTTATTTTTGAATAACAATTTTTTCTGAAGCCATTTGGATTATTTCTTTGCAAGTCTTGACTATTTCCCCACTTTAAATAAATAAAAAATTGGAGAGTTTTCGTTTCAAATCACACAATTTTCTGGCTTTGGACCGTAACTAAAGCTCCTTTGATATTAATATGATTCATCTTTTCACCTTTTTTCTCTTGTAATTATGGCAGGAGGTCGATCCCTGTGAGGATCTAACTGACAATGATATCCGCACTGCCATTCAAAATGCGACTGGTCCCAAATCTGCATTATTTGTCCCGGAAGTAGGATTTAAATTGCAAGATGCTCTTTTCATCTGCATTATGCCGTATCTTTGTTTTTTCCCCCTTTTCTGACTTTTGGCTTGCACGAATTATAATCCAAACCTGTAGGTCCCATTTGAAGTTCTTATTAGAAGACAAATTGCTCGCTTGCTGGATCCAAGTATTCAATGTGCTAGATTCATTTATGATGAGCTGGTAAAGGTAGGTCTTGTTAGTAAACTTCTTGTGCCTTTTTGACTCATTTATCTTTGCACCTGGTCATGAGTTGAATGGTTGCTTTTAGATGAGCCATCGGTGTATGGTCAATGATATGCAAAGGTTTCCGGTCCTAAGAAGGCGCATGGATGAGGTGATAGGAAATTTTCTGCGAGAAGGGCTTGAGCCTGCTGAGACAATGATAGGGCACATTATTGAGATGGAGGTACATTCGACACTCCTTTACCTTGTATTTCTGCATTATAGTGGTTGATGATAAGTTAGAGAAAATATGTAAGGGCAAAAGCTCAGAAGACTTCCCTTCAACCACTCTTTTATATATTGTTATTGTTGTCCTCCATGTAGTAGTGTTTCAACAATGTGCATCTATAAATTTTGACCTTCGGAGGGGAAAGGTAAAAAAGTAACTGGTGCAGATGAAAGTTTAGTAAGTTGGCCTACTCCATGTGATTGGGTTCTTTCTTTTCTTTCTCCCAGCAGTCTCAAACCAGCGTTACTAACCGAGCTTTATTCTTTTCCATTATAGAGGACTTCTATTCCTGTTCACTATAAGATTAACCTTTCTAATATAACATATTGACTAGTCTCTTTTATGTTATGCTGACATTTTATATAATGCTTGTTTTCAAGCATTTTTAAAGGTCGTTCTGTCACTTTCTCAATACTATTTTTGCTTAAAGCAAGCTATTCTTTGAGGACAGACTCTGCAGCTTTGTTTGATTCTTTGTAAGCTGTATTAGTTTCAGATTTCATAAGCACTTATAGAATGTGGCGGTTAGGACTGAGCAAGGTTGTTAAAATTGTATTTTTTGGATTGAATCGAGCAAGGGTCTTTTAAATTGGACCGTAAACTGTAAGATTTTACCGAAAATCAATTTATAATTGCCAAAGAAAATGAAAAACAAAATTTTTTACCATACATTAACAAATAGTAAGTCCAATAACGAGTTAAAACCATAAATATGAAGTTCAATTCAAAAGATAATAATTCACACGATTATAAACATATAATTTTGTTCAAAAAACAATCATCAAAATGGGTGTCTTCATCACTAACACCAAAGGCATTGCCTTCATTGCTTTTAAGGTTATCTAGCCCAATCTCCTCATCAATTTCTTCCTTGAACATCTTCCTTAAAAATATTTTTCCCCATCTCGTCCTAGTGCATTTTTTCTTTTCTTTGTTTCATACATATCTATGAAATTGGAATATGAAAGCATGTATCAAATTTTTTTAACAAAGAATATCTTTGTTTCAGACATATCTATGAAATAGGAAAATGAAAGCATGCATCAAATTAATTTTTTTTTTAAATTTTTATTTACAAAGAATCACCTTGTAAGTACAAATTTAAAATTTCAAAGGCCAAAGAAAGAAGAAACTCACCCAAACTCAAGTTCTGAATGATGGATCAACTCTTAACACGTCTTCGACTTCGACGCTACTGTGAGAGGAGAAGTTGATGAATTAAGGCTACTAAAAGCTGATGTTACTTATAAGAGGAACATCTTTGGATCATTGGGGATGACTTACTCCAATGGTTAAGTTAATTTCATTTTGGGCTTAGCTAATTGTCAAGTTAAAATGTTAAAACTCCACCCCAAATTTCCATCAATTCGTTGCCCATATGAAGGTTTTCCAGTGAACTGTATGAATTGGATAGAACTGCGATTCTATCTTATGTTACATGATTCCGTTACGATCCATTATGATTCCACAGATATTCGATTTTTGACATGATTTGGATCAATTTGGTATATTGAGATCATAAAATCGTTTGATTTTACAATTTGAATCACTATTTTAACAACCTTGGGGCTGAGTGTTAAGCATTTTCAGTTCTGTCTGAAACTTTGTTTAGTTCTTGTAGGTTGCATGCATGTGAAACACATGAAGCAGTATGTACGTTTTTTCTATTTGGACTTTGTATTATAATCATGTATCATAGATGGGTTTTGGCTGAATATACACACACACACATATATTTTTTAATAGAAATGGGTTTGTAAGGAGCAGACAGGTTGTATCATAGATGGGTTTGTAAGGAGCAGACAGGTTGTGTTGGGGCTACAATACTGCCGATAATGTTGATGATACTATGTAATGATATCATTTATGGATATGGCATGCACGCCAATTTGACACCATGATTAGAGTTTCCCCTTTCTGGTTTTGAACTTCTATTGTCTAATATAATGTAGATACCTGATAGGAACTTTATTTCCTTTTTTCCCCATTTCAAAAAGCAAGTCTTAGGTTTCACATATTATAGAGAATCTATACGGTGAATGTTACCTGTAAAAGATTTAAATTTACTGGTGCTTTTGTTGTTTTGCTTTTGTTGTTTTGAATTCTTGGTTTGAGGGTAATTTATTGATTACAGCAATCTGCATATTTTCCCCCTGTAGATGGATTACATAAACACTTCTCATCCAAATTTTATTGGTGGGAGTAAGGCTGTAGAAATTGCATTGCAACAGAGCAAGTCTTCCAGGATTGCTGCAACAGTTCCTAGACAGAAAGTATATTCTTTGCACTGAAGACCTGTCATGCGTCTTTGTGTTTGCGTTATCAGGATCCTTGAATTAATTTGTAATCTTCATTTTTATCTATTAGGATACGGGAGATTCAGACAGAGCACCAAATTCCGAGAAAAGTCTAAAATCTCGGGCTATTCTTGCTAGGGCTAACGGAATAGTGCCAGAGCAGGTAAGCTATCAGTTTGCACCCAGAGCCTCTCAGGAACCCAATCAACATACTTCAGTCTCTACTTTATGGTTTTTTCAAATTTCCGATAGTTAATTCTTTTTCTTTCTCCAGAAACAATCTGATTATTGTGTTGCTTATTGTTTGTTCAGTCTTTGCATGACAAACAGGCTGTTCGACCTGCTGATGCTGAGAAAACAGCACCATCTGGTAATTTCATTCATTTTCATTTTGGTGGAGAAAAAAACTTACTATTTTTCTTATGTCAGTATTCGTTGATTTAGCACTGATTCTTAGATATGCATCTTTTAATGGTGACAAAATTAACCGTTTGGGAATCAATTATAATTGTGTTAGCATTGTTTCTTGTGTTTGTTCTCTGATTCTTTTGCATTCAGCAAGCTGGCTATGTGCCCAATCCACCCCCTCCTTTTTTGTTTTCTTTCCCCACTTTGTTTTCACTGCTGGGATGAATGGCAAAACCTGATCTCTGTGAATCAGTTATGGAGGGTAACTATCACTAAAACCTAATGTTGCAATTATGTATGATTTACCAGCAAACAGTACTGGTTCAAGCTGGGGAATATCATCAATCTTTGGTGGCTATGACAGTCGTGCATCTGCTAAAGAGAATTCAACTAGCAAGCTATTTAATGAACCAGAACCTGCTCATAGCATGGAACATGGCTTTTCAATTATTCATCTCAGAGAGGTAAGTTAATGTGCGCATGCTATTGGGAGCTGATTTAAGTTGGCTTTGTTACTCTGGTGACAAGTTTCTGTATTCTGTTTATTTAAGCCACCTAGCGTGTTAAGGCCTTCAGAAACTCACTCGGATGACACCATTGAGATTGCTGTGACGAAGCTCTTATTGAGGTCGTATTATGACATTGTCCGGAAGAACATTGAAGATACTGCACCTAAGGCAATTATGCATTTTCTGGTAATTTGTCATCATATTTGTGAACTCTCAACTTCCTTTTCTCTTGTTTTCCCTTTCCGAATTTTTATCTAAATATTTAATTTTGAATTCTCCTCCCCCCCCCCAAAAAAAAAACTGTGCCGGTAAAATTCCTGTGATATTTCAGAAGTGGTCGTCTTGGAGAATATTTGTTAAGAAGTAGGAATTTCTTACTGATCGTTGTGCAAAATTATTTGATATGAAAATTGTGTTTGTTGAAAATGAGTTTGAGAAAAAGTGATTCGCAAAAAATCTACATGATGCAAAGGGCTACTAAGTAAAATTAAAGAAAAGAAGAAAAACAAGGCAGATAATTGGTGGTAGTTTGGTTCAAAGCATATGAATCATTGTTGATACTTTTTTTTCAAATGTGTCGTTTGATTCTTCAATATGCTATTTAAATTTTTTGTTTTTAGCTAAAAGGAATTTGATTACAAGAATCCTGCTGTGTGCATCTTCTTTATTGAAAGATGTAAACCTAACTATTAGCTTTTACCCTTGTAATACTTTTGTTGTTTGCCTGGCATTGTTGTCCTGTAAGACTAGTTCAATCCATGATTTTCTTTCTCTGCCTCCGAAGATCGCAATTGTGAGATATCTTTCTAAGAATTCCATTATATATATATATATATATATAGACTTACAAATTTCTTTCCCAGGTAAATCACACCAAAAGAGAACTCCACAATGTTTTCATAAAAAAACTGTACAGGTAAATTTCTACTTTTAAGATTTTATTATTTTGTTCTGTAGGATGGCCAAGAGAGAGATTCTAAAGGGGAGTTGAATATTTGTACTGGCTAAACCTTGTTTTGTTGGTCTTGTAGTAATTGGCTTGGATCAGCTACTGTATATTTTAGGCATTTGTCATTACATAAATTTTTATGCTCATATGTTAATGATATGTATGGAGCAGAGACAACTTGTTCGAAGAGATGTTACAGGAACCTGATGAGGTTGCAATGAAGAGAAAGCGTGCACGAGACACTCTTAGGGTTCTTCAGCAAGCTTTCCGAGTAAGTTCTTAACATATAAATGAACTTGTTGATGCTCTATCATTTGTGGCAAGCACGGCACCTCTTTTTTCCGGCCCAAAATGAATATGCATATTACTGTGGAATCAACATCTCAGTTCGTGTGTTTCATATTTTTTTTTTATCATTGAAGTTATATTTTTGAAGCTGAATTTCCTCCAGTGACAATTTTTGTCATTCTTGGCCTCGGTTGAATTGAGAGACAATAATGGGGTGTACATGGACCCATTATTCTCTCATGAAGCATTGATTGGTTTGGAACTGAAATTTTGGATGAGTTTGGTGGTTAAAACTTATCCCTGTACTAAAAACTAAAAAGTTATATTTAATGAAGATAGTTTGTTATTGGGAAAGAAATGTTGGAAATTATTGTTAGGCCAAATAAGAGCTAAGAGACCAAATAATGAAGATAGTTTGCTTTTGGGAAAGAAATGTTGGAAATTATTGTTAGGCCAAATAAGAGCTAAGAGAACCAAAGAGTAACTTAAAAGAACCTATCACAACCAACCATGGTTTATGAATCTTCATATTTTTCTGCTTATGCAGCAATCTTACGATTTCTTCCCCATTTTTTTCCCACCTTTTGGAAGAGCACTTGTGTTGACTATATGTTACTTATTAGTCTTGCACTTTTCTCAAATTTTTCTTCATGGCGGTGAAAATTTATGCTTAAGTGATCTTTGCTTCTTTTGTATATAGACATTAGACGAACTCCCTCTTGAAGCTGACACAATAGAGAGGGGCTACAGCTTGAATACGGATCCAACAGGCCTGCCCAAAATTCACGGGCTTCCAACCTCGTCTATGTATTCCACTTCCAGTGGTTCGACCGAATCCTACCCTTATCAGTCCAGACATTCCAAGTCCCGCAAATCATCCCATTCAGGGGAGCTACACTCCCCATTTTATGGAAATGGAGATTCTAATGGTGGTGGACGAAATGCTATGCCAAGTTTGTATCCAACAATTGACGTGTAAGTCAATGGGAGAATGTATTGGGCCGAGCTAGAGATGGTCACATTGATTTGAAGACTCGATATCCAGCATTCTTGGTAGATGAAGGACCATATATTCAGAGTGAAGTGTGGATAGTTTGCAGTGTTAGTATTCTTTCAGATGGAGACGCTAAAATTTACCTCTAACAAGTATATTTTACCCCTATACATGGTTATAACCGCGTGGGTTTTAGAAGCTTCAATAAGAAAAGGAGCCGTTACTTTCCCTATTTGAGGTTGGTACAATTTTTACTGCTTTTTGTGCGCTGTAGCAAATGTATCTAGATCTTCTATTTAGAATTTGACACATTTTGCTTTCCTTTTGTTCAACACTTATCATCAGTGGCTTTTGGCGCCTTAGTGTTGGCAATATAACACGGTGTAAAGCTTCATATGAGGCTTGCACATAATATATTCTTTTTATTTCAGAAACAGCGATACATGCTTTTTATCCGATGTTTTGGGAGTGAATCAGTCAGTTATTTCTCGTTGCCGTCTGCTGATGTTCTGTATTTTTCATATTCTATCCAATGGAGCAATGACCATTTCAATGTTCTATTATGTTTACTCAGTGGTGTGGAGTCCACTTGGCCATTGCTGAGACCCCGTTTCACATTAACGGACCTATGAACGTCTCTGCCTGTATTGTATGTTTATAGGGCACTGCCTGGTGTTATGGCTAAAAACATTATAGAAAAGTGAGTGCCATAAATGGTGCTAGCCATATGATGGTGAAATTCTGTGGGACTAAGCTTTGTTGGTACACCGGGAATGTGAGGATGGTCGGAGGCAGGAATGGTACTTTTAGTTTTCGATGAAATGCGTACAGTAGAGATATAAGGTAAGGAGCGCCCCCGCCCCCCCCAAAAAGGGGGGGGGGGGGGGGGGGGGGGGGGGGGGGGGGGGGGGGGGGGGGGGGGGGGGGGGGGGGGGGGGGGGGGGGGGGGGGGGGGGGGGG
>CAVNYN010204369.1:25989-47907 GCA_963692815.1 Nyctanthes arbor-tristis
TGAAATGCGTACAGTAGAGATATAAGGTAAGGAGCGCCCCCGCCCCCCCCAAAAAAAAAAAAAAAAGGGGAAAAAAAATCCTAGGATGACCTATGGTAAGGTATAGTGGCATTTAAGTAGATATCTCACACCTTAGGTTTAAGGTCCAATTCTTCTCTCCGACATTCTTCTTGTAATATTTATTGAAAAAAAAAAAAAAAAAGGGAAGAAGCTTTGCTCTTATAGCGATCATATGAGTGATCTTATAAAAGAAATGATATATGAATGAATAAGAATGTATTGACATAATTTTGAATGAAGGCCAGCAATTCTGAGTCAAATCAAAATGTATTGCACATGAATTTAAATACTATTTTTTCATTTGATAATCATTGTGATGATCTTTCCCTACATGGATACCAGAAGAGTTCTATTAGTATCCCTTTGACTCTTCTTTTAGGACGGGGAGCATCACTCCAACCTAACCCCCCCCCAACACCCTTTTTTTTTTTTGGGTGGGGGGACTCGACTTAAAGGTCATCGTAGTTTTTATTTATTTTTTTTATTTGTACATGTACAATTAAAACCTCTCCTCTTTAATTGAGCAAAAATAAGATATAGAATTTCTCCTCCTTAAAGCTTGCCGTCGTTTTCCACTATGAAAAGTGATCAAAAGAAAATTATTCGCAAGTAAGTTTAAAGAGAACTGCAGAGCAAGTCGCTTAAGCTACAGAAATTGCAGAATTACTTCCAAGTTCGATATATTATTATGACCGAACTTTTGGCACGGTGGTGGTAGAAATCTTTGTTGACACATTTTTTTTTTCGTTGACACAACCTTGTTCACCAATTATACATTTTATCCTATACAGAATAATGACATTTATCTCTTTTATTTAATTTTAATTTAATTGGAAATTACAAAAATAACTAAATAAACAAAAAACAAGAATTTTTTTAAAAAAAATAAAAAATAAAAATCCAAACGTTGCATAATAACTGCATGCAACTCTCCGAGGGGGAGAAAAAGGAAAGTAAATTAACTGCACACGCACCACGTCCGAATAGTTGCAAACCCCGCGAAAAGTCATCAATCAAAATATATAAATAAATGTACAGAGTAGCACCCAGAAACACCCGTAGTCTTCAATAACTTCCTCCAATCTGTCGAAGAAAAAGCGCGGGAAGATGGATTCTGAATATGGAGGATGGGGTCTAGGATCGGTGGTGACAATGCTATGTGTGGTCTTGTGTTTGATCTTTCTGCCATTGGCAATCGGACCAGGGCCGGTTGAGACTCCCCCTTCTTACATCTTCCTCCTCTTCCCCATACTGATGGCTGCCATTCTTGTTTACCTTACTTTTGCTTCAAAGAATCATTAGTTGTTTGAATTCTGCAGTTATCATCTCTTCTCTTGAAGTTAAACAACAATAATGTTTTTCATTTTTCTTTTGCTTTAAGAGGCAAAAGACAAGGCAGGAATTGAAGAAAATGTAATTTACTGCAAAACTACCTTACCGTCGTTCGTTCTTTTCTTTGAAAACTTTCTTCTGATTGTCGTAGTCTATTTGAATGCACGCTCACATGAACCGAGATCGGAAATTACAGTTTGATAACAGAAACTTCAACAAGGTGTCAAAAAAAGGTCAAAAAATGGTTTGATCATTTAACGTAAGTATGTGTTTGCTGCCTAATACTTTTGATACTCGACGATCCTATTGAGTACACCCCTTGTGAAGCACGCTGTAATAGTTACTTAAACCCAAAATGAACATGTAAAGCTCGCATGATACATTATAACCTAAAATATATTTACATCTAAGCAGTACCTTCAATTCTTTTGGGATTTTGCCAATGTGAAAACTGGTCGCAATCAACATATTTTACACACTTCCTCCAGTACGTAACCGGAGAAGTTAATCTGTCAAAGCAAATGGAAAACTTCAGATCGGAGGGTAGTAGGGTCTATCATAGTTCAGAGTTTTATCTAACACCTCGATTCTCGGGCAGCCTTTCACCATAGACAGGAGGCATCTCTATGTAATAAATGTCAGCGGGTAGCATCACAACCTGAATCTTGATCAAATGGAAACCATGATTCATGTCCCTGGCCAGTCAGTATCCATATGTGAATCAACATCAACCTGTAGACATTAAACTTAAGCAAGATAAAAGAAAAGCTATGGTTTCATCAAGCCCCATCTAAAGGGGGTCCAAATCCCTAGAACCATGTTTGGTACGCAATTTTCGACATCACCAAAAACTACATGGGAAAATTTTAGCTTTTTTCCTTCCGTACTGCCAACTATTTATCCAATTGGCCTTGCCAACAAACAATCAAGAGGCACAACAAACCTGGTCACAGAAGTTTGTCGGGATCTCGAATTCTGTCCCAGAGGTATTTGCAAGTTCTTCCAAAGTTTCCTGAAAATCCAATAATACCTTGTAAGATTGACTTCATATATCAATGTGACATGAAATTTGCTATGCGGAATGTAAATCTGAATACATTTAGGTTGGCAGTGCCAAACATTCTGTTAAAAAACCAAATGAAATTTCATTCTTCCTTCATCTCCTGATATTAATCTACATCATGATTTAATAAATTTGACTATCTAACGTCTAAAGATCTTTCCGCATAATATTAACAGGGATGATCCCCAAGATTGCTCAAGTATGGAAAGGAATGTTAAGAATCACCATATAAAGGGTTTAAAATGTGGTTTATAATGTGATCAGAACTCTGATAATCCTTTGAACAGAACTGTTACCTGTTCATCAAGATTGGCTGATGAATTTTCTATTCCAATTGAGGAATCATCAGTAATTCTCGCAGTAGTTTCGATTAAGTCCTGAGAAACAAACCAAGTGATAGTGAAGAGCCAAAGTAGCTAACAAGAAGCAAAAGCCACACGACTGCAACCATCTATCAAAAGCATTCTTTATCAAAACTTATGCAGATGTTAGTCAATATAATAAATTCTAACAATTAGAAACGCAGCAATGACACAGCGGAGGAGATTCCGTGCATCCCACTTAATATCTATATAAAAATATAATAGTTATTGGCTTCCCATGAAAATGTGAATAAAGTTGATTCATTTTTTAAAATGGGAAACAAATACCCCATTACATTTTCAGCACTATTTCTTCCCCATTTGCATAGTTAATCCATCTATTAAACAGTAATCCACTTAAAGAAAGATTTCCTGGTCTAACTGCAGATGGATTTCCCGCTTCATATACCTGAATCATGCACATGTCATATTCATTGGATACCCTATTCTCCCAGCATTGGTAATATCTAGAGAATACTGATTCACCTGAAAATGATCTCCTGCCACATGTCTGGCGGGAGATCGGGACTAAGGGATTCACTCTCCTACAGGATATCCATAGGAATCCATTTCTTTTCCCATCCACAAATTTCTTGTTTTGTTGGGAGAGTATGCCTAGTAAGTTCTGTTAGTGATTCATCATGCGATGGTGCAAGATTGGGACTAAGGGATTCACTCTCCTACAGGATATCCACAGGAATCCCTTTCTTTTCCCATCCACAAATTTCTTGTTTCGTTGGGAGAGTATGCCTAGTAAGTTCTTTTAGTGATTCATCATGCGATGGTGCAAGATCGGGACTAAGGGATTCACTCTCCTACAGGATATCCACAGGAATCCCTTTCTTTTCCCATCTACAAATTTCTTGTTTTGTTGGGAGAGTATGCCTAGTAAGTTCTGTTAGTGATTCATCATGCGATGGTGCAAGTTCAGTATCAATTGTAAGCCTGTTATGGAACTGGTGATGAAATTTTCCGTGAATAATTAACATATTTAAATTCAGGGTGTGGTTAATCCTTATCTCTTTAAATATAAAGTTTCATGTCGCATGATATCATCGCGCATCAATACAGTTTAAGCCAAGATATGAAGACATTATAAATGCCAAAATTATATTATCTTTAGAGAAAGATCATCTACCTGCTCAGTAGGTCTTATTGAAAAATCTGCACACTCCAATGCTGCTGAAGGTTGTATCTGTTCCGGGGTTTTCTGTTCCAACATCAGGAGAGAAAAACCATCTAGTTTATTACGGAATTGCACTATGATTTAGGATATTACATGACAAGGTAAGGTTTCATTTACTCCTGTAAACAATATTCAACCAAGCCACAAAAAAAGTACTCCTATAGTTTATTTTTTCAATCAGAAAATCTTCCTTGGAATGCAGAATTTTAGGTTCCATGTCGAAGATGAATTCCAAAAAAATTCGCATATCTGTAAAATATTTGACAACCTCTAGAAAAATCTCTTGAAAGTTGAAAGAAAAGCCAAAGATCTTAGATCTCAAATCCGGTAATCAATAAAGAAGAACAAAGTGATCCACATATATTACCTCCTCGTCCTGGTTGTGAGAGGAATTTTCAGGTTCAATGGCAAGGGCCTTGATCTCAGGAGTTTCCTGGTCAAAATATGTAGGTCACGTGGGACTTGAAATAAGGTAATATATTGGAAATTAGAAAAAGCGATACAAGTCTCTCAGATCCTGGCAAAGATCCTGACAAAAACTATAATTGAATACAAAATCGAAAGGAGGCTGAAAAATACAATGAGGTTCAGAAATAAACAAAGTTTTCCCTATATAATATAATTTGGTCAGTAAAGTTTAAGTGGAAGTTTCAGTTACTTCACAATGCATACCGGTTCACTTTGATCAGATGGTATGTGCCTTTGTCCCTTGGTAAGATCCCTCAGAGTTCCCTAAAAACACAACTAATTCATGAGAAAAGAGAATGGAGTAACACAAAACAAATACTAAGGATGAGATAAATGAAATTGTAAGTGCTACTCAGTTATTGGTCCTAGAACTCTTTGAAGTAGATTCTTTCAGCCGAAAAAAAAAAAATAATCAATAAATAAACAATAAAACTAAAAATAATGGTATAGGTTGATAAGGGTACAAACATAGGACACGGTGAAACTGCTGAAAATCTAACCTTGTTTGCCCACATCAGTCCACAGGCATTGCATAAAGTTCTAGGACCTGCCGGTCCCCGACGCATGGCTGGAGTAGAATTTTCACTTACCCCGCAATGTTGACAGCTCCGTAACCTATTAACGAGAAAGTGAAATTACAAAAGAATGATTTAGAGCAGGTCATGATAAAACACTAAAAATAGGTTCTGTATGGAATGTCATATGTGCAAGAACATGAACAGGAAAACTGTCCTTGTGCCCCTATTGGCAATCAAGTACTTCAATATTCATAATCAAGTTGCCTGATGCAAGCAGAAACAGCAATATTGTAACTCAATTGTATCTTATCACCTTATATCATTTGCATTACAAATAAGATCAATTACATCACTCACTATATGCTAAAATCCAAAAAAAAGACAGGAATAAACAAATAATAAAGTGTATCTACCCACATCTTACTACATTCATATTCCTACTAGATTCAAAATAATGTATCACAAAAGACAGAGCTCAAGAAAAATGTTTCCTTTAAATGAAAGAGGAGGAAATTAACATTTAATACTTCCATAAAACACATGATTAATCACTATGTTGGTTATAATGAATTAATTGATGCATCACAAATCTCAATCAAATAACCTTTTAACTTCGCTAGAAAAAGACACAGGTCCCAGGAAAACGTAGAAAGAAAAATGGGACACTTGATGGGTATAGTGATAAGTTCCATATAATCATTCACTGAGAGGGAAAGCTTCAACAACAATGAAATTCTAATTCCTGGGAGAAAAAGGAAAATGACAAAATAATCCTGGCAAACATAAAGAAGCAATCATTAACTATGACTAGAATGATACAATGAGGAGAAAATAATAGTAAAAGAATAACTACATAGCGGATTAGAGTAATAAACAGGACGTTGGAGTAAGTAGCTATTTCAATTGAAAAATAAGCTGCATACTCACATTGGTTCTGGATGAGAAGGGCCATTGCCTGAAACCCAAGAATAATCAGATGTTTTTGGACTCTCCTTTACAGAAGCAAATTGACCATTTTTACGGTGCATCCTGAGAGATATTACAGTCAAATAAAATAATAATAATAATTAACCAGTGAAACATAGGCATTTAGATTTGAAGAACATAATGAAAAAGTAGTTTTTTATAACCCAATGTAGCTCACTCAATAAATTTTTCGTGCTTTATTAGTCAAGAAAAGATCAAGATGTAGTAACTTCTTTTAGAGAGCAACGCCATGAAATGAACAGCACCTTTTACATTTTAAGTTGTATATAAAACTCACCTCTGAGCAACTTCTTTTCGGCAAGTGTACCTAATCTTCTTATCAAAGCATCTCTCTTTACGCTTCTCACGGAACCTAACCAGAGATGCAATTCTTCGAGAATCAGTAGTACGACTCAGATCATCATCCATAGCCTGCAGTCCATTTCACATGACTGCTTAACACATTTTTTTACCTTCAAAGTCAAATTAAAAAACAATCCCAACCTTGTTCTCTCGCACCAGTAACTCCGAGCTACCAGTAGGCATTTCTTGGCCTCCCAAAAGTAACAACACTGCTTGCACCTATAAACCAACTATTTTGCATCAATAGAGAAGCATCATGCAACAATCAAACAATCAATCTACTCATTTTTATTTACACGTTCAGCTACTATTAAGTTCAAACTTAAGCAATAAAAATTACCAAACAAGATAAAAAAGCACAAAAACGTAAAATCCCTCCATACCCATAAAATTGGGGGGGGGGGAGGATTTATTCAATACTCCATCACTTAAAAACAATACAAAATCATAGAAAAAGCCAAACCTTTTCGGGAGTGACAGCAGGAAAAACATAAACTTCCCCTTCAAAAGAAATGGTAAGCTCACTAGTCCTCGATGCTGGGGTACTCGACCCATAATTGACAGGAATCGCCATGGGTGCTGACATTTCCTCACTGCTACTCATCTTCTCCTCAACACCGCCGCCGATATCACCGGCTTCAAATCCTCCTCCGCTGTCATGCACTCTTATGGGCATGATCACACAGTCCTCCCGGCACTGCCTCGGTTCCATCGCATCCATTTATTCACACAGATATGCATGCATGTATATGTATAGAACTATATCCGCATATACATACATACACCAATCAGTACACTGAACAAATAGGCAAAAATGGAAGAGAAATCGGAACCCTAACCCTAAGGGGACGGTTAGGGAAACTGTGGCGAATTGATTACGGCGAATTATTATGCAATTTAAAATTGATTTTGAGGTAATTAAAATCCGATTTAAGACTGGCGGAGTGATTATTTTTGGAAAAACTGGTAATGGATAAAAGAAGGAAAAAGTGCGAGTGCCAAGGGAATCAGAGGAAATCTGAGCCGTTGGTCTAGGAGGGGTCGCATGATGGGGTCGATGTGGGGTCCATTGAACGGATAGGATCACGCCAAGGGGGGAGGGGAACACGAGGGTTTTGTTTTGGATTGATTTTCGCGTGTCATTTTGAGGTCAAACGGTGGGTTTTGGACGGGATTTCGAATCAATGTGAGGCCTCATTGTTCTTTGCTTGGATTGTGTTTGATAAATAATTTGAGAGTATAAACAAATGTAGAAAAATGAATAAAGTGACTTGAAAAGCGTATTCAATTAGATAATTTTGATAATTATTAAGTAGAATCGAATGTCTAGTCATAGAAGAAGACATGCTCTAGTCACTATTAGAAAATTTTGTAGTGTGTTTTGTACTCGAAATTAGTTTACCTCTAATGAAATAACACCGATTTTTTTTTTTTTTTTTGTAATCTACACCGCTTAATTTCTAGGTCGGATGGAAAATAGAGGAATAAAAGAAAAGGTCCTTAAATAATACTACAATGTGGAAGGCGTTAGTAAAATGTTGTGATTAATTACAATTGGTTTACTTTCATGAATAATACAAGAAAAGAGTTAGTGGAATTTTGTGTTTATAGTTATCAAACTTAAAAGAGTTAGTGGAATTTTGTGTTTATAGTTATCGAACTTAGCATGGTAGAACATTACCCTCGAGAAGAGATGGTTTGGTTTATAATTATAAAGAAACATCGCGGTCAGTCAAAATGTTTTCCCATGGGGATGCCATTGCAATTTGCATTTGAGGAAAATTTTATTAACTTAGAATTACTTTCAAGTTTTAACCACTATAACCCTTATTATATTTTATGGTGTTAGAAGAACAATTCTTTGAAGAGAGGCACCAAACTTGTAAACGGTCATGTGGAAACAAGTTGGACTTCCTTTAGATTCTAATGAATTAGATTTGATGTCTCGTGATGAGAGCGGATCTCAACAGCCATGATAAGACAAAATTAATTTGAAAAATGTTACTTTCTCTAATGTTTACTTTTAATAAAACATTTTCTTACTCTGTCAAAGAGTCATATGTCCTTTGTCTGAACTATTGTCCTTTGATAATGTTAGCTTTATTAAAAGCTTGATATAATGTGGGAAAAAACTCTCAACTCGATACTCTTAATCAATCAAGAATTCATATACGGATTCAAAGACCTTACTTTTTTATTTAATTTTAGCCTTGAAAACCACATGTGTGAGATTTAATTGACTAGAAATACCGAGTAGAGTACTAGAATTTTTTTCTTTCTGCATGTGCGTGCGTGGTTGCTAACTTGCTATTGCACCGTGTCCCTGAAAGTAGTAGTAAAACTTCCAACCTCTATACAAGGAATACAAAGCGTTCATTTCTTCTCGTGTCAATTTCTGGGAAACTATGACTGCATCCAATGACAATTAAGAAGGGACTCAAGTGGCATTTTCCCAAAATATTGGGGACTTCTGAATAAAAAAGAATAATGTCTGATAATAATATCCGACAAATACAAGGCCAATCCTAAAATCGAAACATTTTTACAGCAAATCATGAACGTGGAAGAAGAGGTGGAGCGACTGAAACAAGAAATCAAGCGTCTCGGGAAACCCCAGGATGATGGTTCGTACAAGGTATAGGAACTCGCATTTCCCTTCGCGCGCACAATTCCTGCATACATTTTTATATTTTTAACGCATTTTGATGGAAAACACGAAAAAGGATTTAAATAGATTTGATTTGATCTGGAGTTCAGCAATTAGCCCTGATCAATGAGATTTTGGACGGATATCCTGTTTTTCGATATTTGTTAAGAGGAACTTTCGTAGTTTTGCTGTCAAGTATTCAAGTAAATCTGTTGCTCTGGTGGAAATTATGTCATCAGATCTATGTATCCGATGCCGAAGTCAATGCATTTTTTAAAACTGTTTCTTCTGACGATGTGGTTGGGAATGGAAATAACGTTCTAACCAAAACTTGCTGAGCGAATAGCATTTGCTCTTTGCTCCATGCATATTGTGTAACTCTGGTTCTGTAAATCTTAAGTATCATTCTATGAAATGTTGATCAGCACTTGTTAACAATTTATAGATGGACTCTACATAACTAAATAGATTTTATGTACTGGAGAGTTAAATCAGAAGAAACCTAAACTTGAAGCTTCATTCTCGTTTATTTATATATATTTATGAGGACCTGGATAATGTACATCCTGTATATGTTAACTTGATCTCATTGTTTGACATTAGAAATCCAAAGTTCCTTGTTTTAAATGAATTGCTTGTTTAGTTTTCTTTTTTGATGGACTTTATATGCATTCTATTGGATGTAACATGGAGTGATTAAATGAAGGAAAGTGTATGCCTGTAACGTGGATAAAACAGGATTTGTGTCCATCATTGTGTCAATGCTTTTCCTTTCAAATAAGGAGTAATGATAAACTTCCATATTAATTCACCAATTAGTTTACCAGTTGTGTATTAACAAGAACGGTAAAACTGTCAATTATGAAATTTAAATAATTTGAGCTTTAGATATTTTAGGGTTAACATTGTAAACCGGTGAACTAATTGGTAAACCAATAGGGAAGTGTAGCATTACTCTTCAAATAAGCATCTATGAGGTGTTTATAATCATTTATACCTATTTGGATATGATATCATAATGTTGATATATCAAGAATGTGAATCATTCGAATTACCAATGGATCCGCAATCTGTCCAATTTTTGGACCTTGCACACTTGCGTTTCTGAAAAATCTTGCTCATTTAAATACAAGTTTTCCATCGCTTGGCAAATAATTATCTATTGGCTCCTCTTGTCTTCTAATTTTAATTGAGCTATGTCCATTCTTGAACAGATAACTATAATAGTGCTGATTAACTGAATAGAGTTTTGAGCACTTTATGTCCATTCTTGATAAAGATACCCATGATATTGTGGATCAAGTGAATGGAGATTGAGTACTTATATGCTTTGTGTTTCAACTGTAATCAAACTTCAGAGACTGAGCTGTTTGCTGATTAGATTATTAATCTGTCCAGAATTTGAAGGATGATCATGTTTCTCAAGCTCCATTTGGTTAAAAGAGTGGTATATAAATAGGGAAATGCAAAGTGTTGTGAAGAAAGACTTTTTCCTCCCTGACAAGTGAGAACAGTAGGGTAATCTCTCTCACGAGTGGTGGGGCTTGTTAAATACTCTGCTGAGATTAGTATTTGCTAAATCCGAAGCGATGAATATTTCACATAGATTGCTATATAGATGCTTTATTGACTTTGAGGAACATTGTGTAAAAGTTACTGGTTGAGAAAACTATGAAATTGCATGTTGAGTAATAAGATGGCAAAAGGGTTTGCTATCACGTAGGGCGTGTTCTTTATACTTTAAAAATAAAATTTTGTTTGTGGGAAAAGGACACTGCTTTTTTGACATTTTAAAAAGCTTGAATTTTATTTTATTTTATTTTATTTTTAGCCAACCTTGATGCTGTTATGAGTAAATTTATACTGGGTATAAAATATCTAATTTAATAGAATTTGGTTTGGTAAACGAGCAAATGAAGGATGAAGTTTTACGATAATGTTTAGTTGAATTTACTGCTGATATGTGCCATGTTAATTGTGGTGTTTGGGAGATCTTGATGGCTTGATCTTCCACCATTACTCATATTGCATGAAGTGCTGGCCAAAAAGCTTCCTCATTTTTCTGCCACAGGAGGTAAACTCGGAGCATTTCTTTGTTCTGGAAAGGCCTTCTGGTCCACTTAAAACTACGAATCCTGATCCCTTTATATCTGAATAAGAAATTTCACCAGTCTTCATTACTGAATCATGCGTTCTTTTGATTTTGAAGGTCACATTTGGTGTGCTATTTAATGATGATGAATGTGCGAACATTTTTGAGGCACTAGTTGGCACTTTACGTGCAGCAAAGAAGCGTAAAGTTGTGACATATGACGGCGAACTACTGTTGCAAGGTGTTCATGATAATGTGGAAATTACTCTCAAACCCTCACCAGAAGCTGCATCAAGCAATGCAGCCGTATGAGGATAAGCTCAATTAAGATTTCATAGTATGCTCTCTGTTGTTATGTACTAAAGTGTTCATACTCTGATTTCGGGTGAGATACCTTTCATTAGTACGTGATGTATTATGACAGTATGAAGTGAAATATGCAGCTTTTTATCTTGTTATGTGATGTATTATGACAGTATGAAGTGAAATATGCAGCTTTTTATCTTGTTATGAAGCTTTCCCTTTTTCGACCAGAGTACGTAGGATCCTGGCTTGTCTCTAATTTGTTATACTCACATCATCAAGACAGTAACAAACTTTCGGCTGCTTAAGCAGTCTACAGAGTAATTTCCATTTTCCACAGAAAGCGTGATATGAATATTTGATGGAGTTGCAGGTGTCTCACTCACTCTCTACGTATTTCTCCAGACCAGTGGATTGTGTAACTTGTGTTAAAAAGAGCTTCTTCCTTTGTAAAGCATATGGGAACTGTGTGACTGACTTCTTAGAGTTATGTTGCTTTGTTTGGTAACTATTTATAAATGGGTGGATTTATAAATGGATTTAAATTTCAAATTTTATATAGGTGTCGAGATTTGATTGTGTCATGTGGAGATAATGATTAAAATGATGTAAGAGTTCAAGTCAAATCAAATATGTGGTTAAATGTGGTGTTGCCATGTGTTTAAAAGTTAAAATTTAAATTGGTTGATAAATTCGAGATGTTTATAAATAGTTACCATAGTAGTTGTTATTTATTATCGTGGCTAATCTACCTAGTAATACAATTATAGGTTCATTAAAATGATTCCAATGTTACATTTCATCAAAGCCATTATTTTATTTCTACCGGACATTTCCTAGGTGTGAAAATTTCTAGTAGGTTTAGTCTCCCATATTTTGGAGTGGAGAAATGGATTGAGCCACCTCTGATCTTCTTTATTTAGGCGCAGGGAGAATGGTTTGAATTTTTTAGACTGGAGTGTTTTATCACGCATTGGTATATTTAAACTCATATGAATTCAGTGTTTAATCTCAACGCGTTTTCACATTTTATACTTTTTAGAACATTCTAATTGACAAAACTTTCCAAAGTATATTACACAAGCAAGTGTAAAGTACTACATCTGTCCCATATGGATAGTCATACATTCTTTTTTATCAATTCAACTCATTTTTATTTATTTTTCTAGTTTTCAATCTGATCCTTAAATGACCTGTTTTCTCGATGAACCAGACATATTTTCCACCAGTTCTCGATTTTTCCCATAGAATCAACCGGTCGTGTTTTCATAACTATGCCATGTACTATTGTCAACGTAATTCACTCAAGTTCCAACCACTTTCTAGATTACTTGTTCGAGTAGCATATCAACTCACTCTTGAAAATCAAGTAGACTTGAAGCCCAATCTTGCAAGTTTTTTTTTTTTTTTTTGGCATGACAAAACAAATGCAATCCCATTGCTTGCAATTTTCATTTTTTAAATTATAATAATTATTATAACGAAAATCATTCTATAATTGGAAATTTAATATAAAAAGAAAATTAGAAAGCACAGTCATATATCAACACGTGCACTTCTATCTGATCCGAATGATTTCTTGACGGGTAGGCGGAGAATCTCCAACAGTTTGTAGACACGCTTTATGGGGATCCATTCTGTAGAATACATAAATCTGCTAAAAAAATGTTGTGAAAAATCCGTAAGTGTCAATCTCTAGTTACCGGTAAGCATCAATAATTGAGTTAATCAGGTCGAGCTTGGACCGCCAGACAATAACCCGGGTCAGGTCCGAACAGAACATGGAGGGGGAGAGCTCGCAGCCAATGCAGAGAGGTAGCAGTACCGGGTCCAGTCCCGACTCGGATCGTCCTCCATCCGTTAGAGTCCGGTCGAGACCCGACTCCTTCCTGATTCTCTGTCGATGTTTTAGCTTGATTACTTCTCTGGCCGCCATCTTGTGCATTGCTGTTAACGTTCTCTCCGCGGTCCGATCTTTCAAGAACGGATCAGATGTAATGTTGCAATTCTTTTGCTGTTTATTGTATTAGTTTGTGTATTTTGTGGTCTGATGTGTTTTGATTCGTTTTGGTGCAGATATTTGATGGAATATTCCGGTGTTATGCGGTGGTGATTGCAATATTTGTAGTGGTGGCGGAGACGGAATGGGGTATCGTCATGAAGTTCTGGAAGGTTAGATTTGCATCTTCAACGTTAATTTTCAATTTTTTTCCCTAGAAAAGGCTAAAATTTGGTACTCTGTACCTGATTGTTGCACATGATCGTTCGAATATTTCAATTTTCAGCTGCTTCCTTATGAACCGGATTATGTTTTCTCCCATGTTATTTTAAGATTTAATTGAGTGAGGGAACTATATGTATTTATTCATCATTGCAATTACAAATATAGATAGTCTCTCTCATATGTTTTGATGGACTGATGATAATACCAAATAAGAAGTTGAGCCTCATAAATATGGCTAAGCTTGAGCAAGTTATTTTGTCAAATGTGCACATATTTGTAGAAAGAACTTTAAGTGACAACCAAACATGTCTCTGGATTTAATTAAGGCATTGAAATCTTTTCTTGGATATTTTCAAGTTTTCAAATGGAATATGTATAACCAGTGAAGTGATTCAGAAATGCAAAGATTATGTTGGCACATTGGCGAGGAGTAGCTTATCAGTTCATAAGATTACACGGAAACTTCCCTCTCTTTCTTGAGCTGCTTGCTTGCCTGGAGTTCTTCATGCATTAAATAAAGTGATTTAGTTTATTTTATGGGAAAGAAATAACTGATTAGTTCATAAGATTACATGACATTTTTGCTTGCTGCCCTTCTTTTTTTTTTTTTTTTGAGGTAAAAAAGTTAAAAGTGGCCACTTGGGCATGACAACTTATGCCCAGCATGATCTTCGTAATCACCTGTGTTGTGTCAAAAACAGACCTAGCATGGAGAATCAGACTATTTTGAATCTGGGTTGCATTGCCATACTATTAGCTAAGCAGCCAGCCCCTATACCAGCGACAATTCTGCTGCAATAAACTTGCGTTCAGGCACAAGAAAATCTAAAGATATGGTGGAGGAAGGAGACCGGGACAGCAGATGATGGGGTGCAGGGTGCTGATGGAATTTTTCCCTCCTTGTAGTACTTTTGTATTTCTTTTTACATTTTTATTTGAAAGTGACTAAAATTTTTTTCTGAATTGAAATCCCTGATCACATAAGCAACAGTGAGAGTTAAATGTACTATGTGGACGTATTCCATCTTTGGAAGTGTGCTTGCAGTAGTTTGGGAACCAATTTTCCAAGAAAAACTGTATACAGGATGGAAGCGCAGGTGCACATTTAGCTATAGAATTGGGACATTAGGTGTGGCTTTCTCATAATCAAAGGAAGTTAGCATAAAGGCAACAGAGAATTCAAACACTCCAAAATGAGAGAAATTCTAGAGCTCATTAAGCTGATCAAAGTATGACCGCAAGCCCCATCATCATGAATGAATGACTGCCTTTCACCTATCGCCTCTTGTCGCCACTGTCGTCCTTGGCTTTTTGGACCTAAAAATGGCATGCCTTTGGTGATATCAACGTGCAATGTTATTACGATGGCCTGTTAGTTTTTTTGGAAGATTCTTGTCATTTTATTTGGATTTGAAATGAAACAGTACAATAGGAATCAAGAAAGTACTGGACATGATATTATTTTCTTCCTATAAGGGAGTAAAATTTGTTACTTTTCATATTTGGTTTTAAAATAAATTTGTTACTTTTCATATATTTTTTTTTTTTTTTAAAAGAAGGATCAAAGTAGATGAATAAGGGACGAAGATCATAGGCAGAGAAAGCCATGTATAATTTAGATAAGGAAAACTAGATTGCGTCTTTAAGATTACTACATAGTGGTGAGAAACAAGAAACAAGCCCCAAAATCTAAAATCAGATATCTGTTGAAGATATTAATAGATAACTCTGCCAAGCTTTAATACCAGTATAAAAGAGTGGAACTCGGAAGTCCCAAACATAAGTAATAGTCTAATGCTGTATATTTAGCGGGACAAAAAGTCACAGCTGAGGCCTCCATTTTCCTTTTGTCACGTTGTCCCAGCTATAATCATTTCAACTTGGATTCTTGGAATTCATATTGATGTAGCATTTCATGTCTGACCTTAAAATAATTTTCATTAATATGTTGCAGATCCTGGAGTATTGGGCTGGTAGGGGTATGCTTCAGATATTGTACGTTTCTAATCAGTCTTTATATGTTTAGGAACTCAAATTGGTATTTTGGTGCACGACATTTGTTTTATGTGGATTTTTTCCCCAGTGTTGCAGTGATGACCAGGGCTTATCCTGAGAACTTTGTCAAGCGTCAAGAGCTCTTTCTTCTTCAGAGTATAGCCAGCTACCTGCTTATTGCGTGTGGCTTGGTTTATGTTGTATCTGTAAGTTCATGACGTCATCATGCTTGCTCTTCTCGCAAGTGACATTTCATCTTATTAAAGTATGTAATAGGGTGCCCACATCAAATTAAGATGCATTTTTATCTTCTTATCTGACATGTTACTTTATTTTTAAGGGTATATTATGCATAGGTGTCTTCAAGCGTGCCCGCCAGAAGAAAGAACTCTCTAGGGATCAGGCAATTAAGGATCTCGAGGTAATCTGTCGTGTTATATTGTTTTGAAGTCCATATTAGGCGTTAAGATGTCTGTACTAATTGGAGGATAGAGATACTAATGTTCTAGATTAGCATATCAGAGTATATTTTAGGCCAGTTATTCTTGTCCTTTTCAACCTTTGATTTTGGTCAGAACTCTGCTGAAGGCAGGGAGATATAGCTCATAGTTGTGGACAAATTTGGATAAGATCTTTACTCATGTTGCAAAATTTGTCCTTTCTCTGAAAGTTGAAATTGTGATTTGTGAATGAGAGTGTATAACAATATGAACTCTCATATACTGGTATCGCAAGCATTTCCAATGATCAACTTTACAAGGCAATATTTATGAAGGAGAGTAAAAATTCAAATACCTTCCTTCATATATTTCATGTTAGCTGGTACTTAGCAAGTAGGGTATCAAACGCGGAGTGTTTCAATTGAAAGAGGAAGGGTTCCCTCAATTAGCAAAAACATGCGTGTTGATTGCTTCCTGTTCCCAGCGAAAAAGTGGGGAGGAAAAAATAACAAGATTAATCTACTTCTTTAGCATTAGTCTTCCTGTGTTCGGCTTTTTTGGAACTAAATGATGATTATTTTCCCACATCAATTATAGGAGCTGCAGCGGCGTAGAGAAGAGCTTGAGACATTGTTGATAGAGGAAAGAGCTTGAATCAGATCCGAGACAGCCACGAACATCCAACTGTTCAACTTAGATAAGCAAGACTTTGCAATCGAGAATGATAATCCATGATATTTATGTTGACCATGATTATTTTTCCACTACTAGCTAGCTTATTGGGTTATTGTAACCGACCTTGTACAGATAGATGACATGATTCCAATATTTGCGATTTTGTTGAACATGAAAAAACTAGGTTCACGTTTGTTTTTCCATGTGTAGGAACGATTCTTTTTTATTGAAAACAAAAATTGTTGTTTTTCTCGTATGTTGTCTATTTGTCATTTCCTCTTATTCATGCATTCCTTTCACAAATCATTTCTATTTAAAAATAGAATATAGTCAAGTCAATCACATTCATATATTTTATATAAAACCCATAGTACTATACAAATCTCCACCGTTTACTTTCATCTATAAGCAGTTCTGTTTATGTTTAACACTGTGTACAATTCGTGTATAAAGTATTCCGTCTGTCTTGCTTGTTTGTTTTTTAGCAAAGATTACAAATGGTATTCGAAGATATGTTTTTTAAAACACGCTCTTAATTAACCCTCATTTGAGTAAAATTTAAAATTAATAATTATAAATAGGGTAAATTAGTGAAATATAATAAAGAAAAAAGCTCCTTTCAAAAATAAAAAATAAAAAGAAATAAGTTTATATATTTGAGACATTTAAAAAGCGAAAACAATCCTATATATGTGCAATGGAGTAGTTAATTAAAAACTTAAAACCATGTACATCGTTTCAAGAATTGTTTGATCAATTGCAGCCGCCTAGACATCTTTGTTTGAAAATTTTCTAACACCGTGTCATATCGTATGACATCATATGGCACATGTGGTGTGCATTAGCATGTGCCACAATAAAGAATAAACAATGTTTTTAATAATTTTAACATTTGACCAGCAAAACAAAGTTATTTTCTACCTGAACAAATAAATCGATAATCTAATTTAAAGCTTATTTACTTGAACGACTGAATGTTTAGACTTACCCAGACATACCCCATATAGGAAACAAAGCGAAAATTACTCAAATGGTCCATTGGAGACGTAGAAACCTGTTTGTATTAAAGCCTAAAGGCTTATAATATATATCCAGAGAGTAAAACCTTGAGGCAGTTGCGAACGAAAGAGCACTAAAATTACATCGACAAAAATGCCCTCGCTCGCAAGACCTGTTTGAGTTTTTCACTGTTTGATGTTGAAGGTTCTGAACAGTTTTTATGTTTTAACTCTTCTGAACCAACAAATCACAGGACTGGACCTGCGCTGTACAAGATATATGAGCATCTACCATATGCAATTTAGACAAGCTTCAGCAGAAACAATCTGTCACAATATGGTTATTTCACATTGTCCTTCTCCATCAGACAAGCTCTTTGGTATTTTAGCAGAATTCTTGTCTTCATCGGCTGAAGGACTCATTCTGAGTTTGCTCCTATGGGTGTAGTAGGGAGATTTGTCACTGCAAGTAGGAGGACTGCGAGTACTACGGACGACGCTCTTCCGATCTCTCATTTTCCTCCTCAGAATCCTCAACAACACAGGCTGCAAGTTCATCAGCAGACATGGAAGAGTACAGGGGCTTCTCATTTTTAGGATTGGGTGCAACTTGAGGGTCACTATCTTCCTCAACCTGTTCATCAATTATAATTCGAAATCCACCACCAGAATTTCTAGAAGTTCCCAAACTACTAGGTGAACTCACAACAGTCAAGGATTTCGTGTCTCCATCAGCTTCATGGCTGCTTCCTCTATATTCTGGTGAGGAACTGGCCGGCTCCTCCTGCATTATGTGCTGTTTAAAATAGTGATCAAAGATGGCCACAAAACGCGTTGTCAGTATTCAGTGTAAACAATGCGACTAACAAAAGAAACTCCGTGGAGCAAATATTCATAGAGACGGTCAATAATCTTCAATTCAAAAGCCTGAATGTGCAAGTATCTGGAATGTTAAAACGGTTCCATGTGAATAGTTGCTTCAGTTTCAACTACCATGGCACAAGGGACTGCTTTACCACACAAAACCAGGAGAATACTATAAATGGGGGGCATTTTAAATCCACATTAAACAAATCATGAGCAATAGCTACTAGGAGAGTTTCACCGAACTAACAGCCAACAAATTAGCTGGAAGAATGCCAATTGACCATAAAGAATTACCTCTACTGGTGATGTGCAGTTACTGGGCTGTTCCATTGAAGCCATTTGAGATATATTTCGACCCAAAGAATCTCCATGAATGAAGTTTGATTCTCCAAAAGTTTGTTGCCCTCTAATAATAGTTCCTATTGGTGCTCTTAATGGACCGGTGTGGTTATCAGATGAAGTATCTTTCTTGGCTTTATCTCTCCCAATATTATAGATCAACTTTCTGATACGATCACGCTTTCTAAGAGACACCTCGTCAGGTGGGAACCAGTCCCTTTTAAGCTGCAGAGAAATAGATGTTGCATAAATTATTACTTGTTAAAAACCGTCAAAAGCATCTGTTGCACCCATTTGTAATGTAATAGCCATAGATGGTTGAACATCAGAAGATGATTGGTTGCTCATGTGTAAAATGCTAACTTAAGGAATATGTTAATCTGATAAACAGGATGAATCTCCAACTGACAAGATTGGACATACGGAACAGGGAGGAACAAAAGTAGGAAGCCAAAGCACAGACCATTTCAGTTTTAAGAGACTGACTATCATTCAATATCCAGCTTTCAGCAGAAAGAAGAACCAACTTACAAAGTTTGGACATTTGGTTAGGCTGAGGTTACTGGAGACCTGCTCCAGAAAAAGTTCTGCATAGTGAAGCAGAAAAAGGCCACAATCGAACAAGTTTTCCTGTTGTGGAAGCTGAAAATAGAAAACCAAAAGACTGATGTCGACAATGAGGAAATATATAGACATCCTGGAAGGCAGCCGATACAGTTAACATGATGAAAACAGAGCAATATTCATTTTATGTCGCTTTTGCTAACTTAATTACATACACCTTGAATCATTTAGCAATCCATATATATAGCAATAAATATACTGAAAAGACAACCCGGTGAAAGCTGGTCCAGGAAAGCTAAAAATAACCAAATGATATTCTTCACTTCAGACATGAAACGTGTACATTAGTCTGGTACTATTTAGAAGCGTGGGAGCTGCAGAAAGTGCATCCGTATTGCCGTGGGCATAAAGAATTTCTTCTTTTGATGACTTCAACTTTCAACTGCAAGGAAAGAAAAGAGAAATATTCTTTTTTTTCTCTCTATTTTTGCACTACCCTCTATCATCAGCCATCACTTGAATAAAGGACTCAAAACTATCTCCTTTTCTCATTTAACGTGTTAAACCTGACTCTTCTCTTCATTTGGCTCAACTACATTCCAAAAACAATGAAACACTTGCTTAGGTTTGAAAAATCAAAATCTAATTTTTCTTGACATCAGGAACAAGAGGTAAAACATAACTCATGCTATTCACCTTTAAATGGTGTTTGTTAACCAATCTTTTAGGTTAGACACTATAACGGCAGAAAATCATTTTATAATGATAATTCAATTAGGAAATATAATTGAACATGAAGAATGCAAGGACGAAGGATTCCTTTCAATGACATTTTTTCAAGGGTGCATATTGATGTGGGACCTGCAAGATAGCTACTATACTGAATGTTATAGGTAAACAGAGAGACCAGAGTGGAAGAAAAAACCTCCAGCGTGACAAACAGCAAATTTAAGAACTTCGTTGAAATGTCCTCTGCCAGTTCATGGTGCCTGTCTTTCCATTCTTCCCACAGGTAACTGATATGTCACCACAAGAAAATTTTGTATTACCATATTACCCTGGTATCATAAGCCCTAAAAATCAAGCAACGACGTAAAGAAATCCCAGGAAACAAATATTAGGTGAGAAAGAGCATAAACAAAATTCTTGCAGAAGATAACACCAAAGTTAATAAAGTTTATATGTCATTCATTTAATAGTTCCAGAACATGGTCAAAGACTCAAAGTTTCCTCCCAATTCAAAAAGAAAGAACTAGGCTTAATCTACTTATTGCATCGCCATTGTCAACACCATGCTTAGATGGCATGAAATGACAAATGTGATATAATGAATCACGTCCCTTTATTTTATCAGACTTATAAAAATGCCACTATTTCAGTTCCACATGAACATGTGATCATAACAAACAGTAATAGATAGCATTTTTCAAGAACTAAAGATCCCATTGATGACTTCCTAGTCCCCATCATCAGAAATTAGATACACAATGAAACCCTCCCTCCCAAAAGGAACCTTCATCTCTTACCAATCCAAGAGAATTAATTTGACAAAAACACCAACTTCGCTGTTTATATCTTCTACACAGAAATTAACTTTTAATAACTTTACAAATAAAACAAAATAAGGATGGCTGGGAGATAATAGTCAAAGAAGTGTTTATTATAGGAAGTATGTAATCTGAATGCAGTTTCTGCATCACTCCAAATGACAGACAACTTATAATTCATTACATAACACAATAAACTCTAGAATCCTTTGGAACAGAGACATTTGACTCTGCCAGTTGGCAACTCACTCACTCATGATGATTTCCAACAAATGTTAATGAGATTATGTCAAAAGAAAATAAGGAAACATGACAGATGTATAGAAGTGTTGCGTCTGCCTATAGCAAATACCAGCAGCCGGATCTAAACATCAACTTCCAGCACCTTACCTTCGAATGAGATTCTCGAACCCAGTATGCATTCCTCTTATGGAATCCATGTGTAAAATGCTAGGAACTATAAATAACTCGCCTGTTTCTTCAGCTGCAGAGAGAAAATCTTGAATGCATATAATAGCATTGATTTATTAATACAAACTAGAAAATGCTGCAAAGAAGTCATACCTCTTAAACTTGCCACTTTCCCAGGATGACAGATGACAATCAAACTCCAATGAAGACTGACACATAGCGACGGGCGAAGCTTAGAGAGAGCCAACAAGGAGTTCTAGCACGAAAGATTTCATAATTTCTTATTACCTGAAGTTAACAGGAATAAAGATATAATCCTTTCCAAAAATGTTTATATTTCTGGTCCACTTATGAACACGTTGAAAGGCTTCTCTTCCTTCCCTAGCTTGAGATGAATCTCGATCCAGATCAGCCAGTTTCCGGAAGAAGAAAGTGTTGAAAAAATAGAACCTCTGTTGCTCCTCTGGATTGGTTTTGTTCATCAGAAATCTGCCAATT
>CAVNYN010204374.1:0-29399 GCA_963692815.1 Nyctanthes arbor-tristis
AGTTAAGGATGTATATAGACATGCATGGAAATTAGAGACTTAAATAAAGCAAGTCCTAAAGATGAGGATTTAATGAGTAAATATAATAAAATAAAAGTAAAATACCTAGAAATCTCTTTAATTGGGCCACTTTCATACAAATTATAGAGAGAGGGATTCGGGAGACGTAGGAGGAGAAAAAAAGAGAGAAAATTAGAGAATTGAAGAAGAAAACCAAAGAACTACCAAGAACATATGTAAGTAGTACTCACTTTTAAGAATTGATTTCATGTAATTTTAAGGTTTAATTGGTTAAGGAATTTTATAAAATTAAGTAGTTGTTGGTGATTTAGTTTTCTAGATGATTAAGTGGTGTGAAACTATTCTTAGATAAGAAACTAAAATCATACAAAGCCTAATATGAAACATGATGTAAAGTTACTTTATGAAATTATAGTTTAAAAAGGAAAAAAAATTGAAGTGAAAATTTTAAATGAAGTGTTATTTGGGACTATAAAATGAAAATTCCCATGAAATTGAGTATTGAGTTTATAATCTTAGAATTCATGAATGATATGGAATGATGAATTGGAGCTAAATGAAATGTTATGAAGTTAATGTGATTTTATGAAATAAAGTATGTAAATATAGATTAAATAAAGGGGAAAAATAATGAATTGGTAGATATAAGTTACATGTATTTAGCTTTCTTGAAGTGTATATTTAGTATGAGATTTTCGTAGTGAAGTTAGTGAGGGAAGTATAAGAGATTAATATGTAATTCTAACAAGTCAAGTATGTAAGTACGAATTTAGTGAAATGACTTTTGACATGGAATTAGTATATATGCAGTTTTGCCCCTCGAACTTTAAAAGGTCATAAATGATAGTTTAACAAGATACAAGTTGAAAAATAATTTTCTATAAGTTGTCTATCATTCAAAATTAGAATAACACCATTTGGAGACTGGTAGAAGTTTTTATGACATGTTTCGTGAGAAGAGGCAGTGTGTAACTGATAACAGATTTTCAAAAAGTTGTGGGATATTTTGATATTGCCAAAATCTTTTTCTTGAGCTCAATTCTATACATAATGAACTTATACGAGTTCTCTACATTCGAGGGGAATTTCATATACATACGATATTGTTTTGGATTTTAAAATAGTTTTAAATAGACATTGCCCAAATAAGGGAAAAACTTAACGATCCTTGTTTAAAGAGTTGATAAAGCCTTGATTCAATAACGGATGCACATGTTCGACGGAAAAGTCAAGTGTAGAAATGATGAGTAATTATTGAGCTTTCTAATTTAGTATATAAGGATGAAAGATGATAACTTAAACTAGAAAATCTTTAACTAGTAAATAAGCTAAAAAGAAGGTGAATATGATGAAATAAGGATAAGTGAAAGAATTAAATTATATGTGTAAATTAAGAAATAGAAAAGAATTAAATGTTAAGTAGAATTTTTATATAATGTCGCAAGAAATGATAAAGATCAAAAGGAAATGAAATACGAAAGGATGCAATTTAGCCGGTGAGTGGAGATTCTCCTCTTCTTTCTTTCTTCTAAACGAGAATTGAATTATACTTGATTTCACATGAAACTTGCATTGTTTTACGATGATAATGTATTTCTATGAAGGCTCACAAAAGTTGAGATTTCCTTTAGGAAAGTTCATGTAAATGTTTATATGAAATGATGCTTCATGATTTTAAAGAAATGTTTAAGCTGAAACATAATTTATGATGAATGAAAACCCCTCAAATGTGTATCCAATGTTATGAATATGCCCTCTATCTACAAAAGGGCCTTTGGCTCAAGCTGTTAGATCGGAAGATATATCGCCTATAGGCGAAGGGGCCTATGGTTCAAATTGAACAAATAAACGCTGTCTAGGCGTAGGGGCCTATGTGCTAGCTATGGCTCAAACTAGTTGTTGTGCTGCAAGGGGCGACAGGGGTCATAAGCTACCTATGGCCCAAGCTGATGTTTACGCGCGTATGACTTGATATTGTGATCATGAGACATTGAATACTCTTTGGGGAAAATTCTATGATGATGTTGAAAAGAAATGATTTTCATGATACTTACAAGTATGGCAATGATTCTATAAATGTTTCGATGTGAGGTGAATTCAAGTTGATGAATTTTAAGATGACTATTAAAATGGAATGATGTTCATGATGTTTTCCATTACGTAATGATTTTATGTATGTTCATGTTATGCTAGAATTGAGTTTTACTTATGAAGGTTAAATATTCAAGATTTTGTGAAGTTATATTATGATTTTTCAAAGAATGTTTATTTAAAAACTTCACTCACTGGGCTTGTTAGCTCATATATTTTCTTAAATGATTTTCTTAGCAAGTAGCAATTAGAGTTTGGGCAATACATTATGGTCGAGCCTACTATTTCAAGAATTTTAGCTACTATATAGAATTTATTATAGATTTATTATTATGGACTTGACATGGTTAAGTTCATTAGCATGCACTGGGTATCAATTGTGAACCCTACTTGGTTTTGTAGATTACTTGACAAGTGAAATGTTGTAAGTTGTAATGATGGGGATTCTCTTATTGTGAAGTGTTAATGAGTTTGATGCTGTGTGTTTATACATGTCGGTTTTGTGATTAAATTAGGAGAGATATTGCCGAAATTTCTCTAGGATCGTTAGTATATGTACTAGCCTTGACGGTAAATTTTGACTTCTAGTTAGAATTTATCGTCAGCGCACGTTACATTTCTAGTAAGTTCAAGGTGCTGAAAGTGGGGCGCGTCTGTTCCGCAGTAAAAACGATACTGGTAATCCTATTTCTAACTGTCTAATCTTATACGATTTCACGGCAAAAACGATACGGGCAATACTATTAATCATCGGTATTGATCATTACCATTATTAAATTAAATTAAATGATAAGTCTAATTTAAATTATTATGTTCACATCTATTTATTAATTAATCCATGTCAGTATCAATACTTTTTCTACAGCGATTTTTCCGTTTTTTTTATTTGGTAAATTTTGTGGTAATTTTTCCTTTTCTTTTGAACAAATATTTTTATGAAAGAACCTAGAAAAGACTTGAATCTGTGACCATTGAGTTTAACAATTAAACTTTAACTATTTTACCTCTTTGTTTTGTTTGTTAATCTTTTTTACTGATAAACTAACATACTAAATCTGAAATGTCAATTCTAAAATAAACTCTAACACAACACAATTTATTAATTCACCAGCTCTACTGTATATTGGTGAGTTTAATATTATTTGAATTTTTAATATATTTTACATTTTTTTTTGAATTTGTTAGTTTCAATAGGATTTTTTAAAATGAGGCCAGTAATATGTATTTTTTCTATTATTGTATATATGTATAAATGATTATATGTAAAAATGTATGTTGTCTTTTAAACGATCTTGAATTTTTCAATTACTAAGTTTATTGATCTTATTGATTCAATTAATATATACTTGTATTTTTATATTTTCTACAGGTGTTTAAATATTACAAATTTATATTTAAGTATATAATAATATATTTTAAATTTTTTTTTTATACAGGTGATTTAATTAGTATTTAATTATACTTATAACGGTAACAAATGACAAGTCTAATAGAAACCATTACAAATTAACGCATTTAAATGACAATACGCTTAAAATTAAAAATAAAAAGTTCCATAGTTGTGTGGTAAAAGAACCAAACAAGAAAGTTCTGGGTCCGATCAGCAGCACCACCACCGTCCGTCTGGCGACATACGCCACCTTCTCCGTAGCTCTTTTTACACTTCAATTCCTCTCATATCCCGAAAATTTTACAGTAGCGCACACAAATGTCTCACAACCATAGCGATAGTGACAAAGTTCCCTTGCACTCGACATCCCAATCGGACATCGATGAAATCGAGAGCCTTATCAACTCCACCCCCTCCACCGTGCTTCCGGAGTACAGCTCACGCGATTCCATCCCGGTTTCGTCAAGTCCTCCTCCACCGCCACCAACCTCTAATCTCAAGCCGACACCTGGTCCATCAGTACCCCCAACAGTTCCGGAACCTACTCCTGGAGCTTCTGGTTCCGGTAGAAGTGTTCGCTTGTCCGGCTTTGGGCCTCCTCCAAACACACTTACGGAGCCTGTCTGGGATACTGTTAAGAGAGATTTGTGGAGGATTGTCAACAATTTGAAGTTGGTGGTTTTCCCCAACCCCAATCGGGAGGATCCCGGCAAGGCTTTGAGAGACTGGGATCTCTGGGGACCCTTCTTCTTCATTGTTTTCCTCGGCCTCACTCTTTCTTGGTCTGCCTCAGTTAAAAAGGTGCCGGCTCGTGTTATTGTCATTGCAGTTACAGACTGACCCCTGATTTCTGATTTTGCACTGGAAGAATGTAGTACTGTGTATCTACGAATTTAACATTATTTCTGAGATGGAATATAACGTTAGGCATAAATTCATATAGATTAGTGCAAAGTCCTGTTTGATTGCAGTTGGCATAATTGAAAATTTGAAATGCATGTAATATTCATGATAATGTGCATTAAACTTGTTAGGTTGAGAACCTTAGTAAGGAGACATATCTAATAACTTCTATCGATGGTTGAGTGAATTTTTAGGTGTTTTACAAATCTCATGAATCGTGATGCTGTCGGTTTGTTAAATTGAATTCTTATTGGTTGATCAAGCTAGTCAGGGGTGCTTGAATCTAATCGACAGTGAGCTATAGACCTAATCATCGGGGAGATCATCTCAGTAGGAGAAAATGATTGAAAGGAAGCATGGGAGAGACATTTCTCTATCACAAATGTTTATTTTCTTGTGATTTTCTCCTACACAGAAATATATCGGCCCACCCTAGGAACTAGAATGAGGCTGAATTCTTGATAGCAAATTGTGTAGCACTAGTGAGTTCACCACTTGAGTAATGCCGTAATGGAGATCTTGTCTTAGCTGAGATGAGATGAGTATTTGGCCTCTAATAAAATATGAAAGGCTCTGTTGGGCAACCAGTTATCGATGGATGTCCGGTATCAACAGTTGTTTGTAGCACCATGTGATGTGGCTATCCACTAAAATAATTAAGGATAAAGCACTGCCTCCAATTGCAGTAGCCTGTGGCCCAACTGTCTACTCCTTTTTGCTTTATTTATTTGACATTAGATTGAGGCTTGTGAAGTTGACAGTGCTTTGGAGCAATTTATATGTGAGTTTAGTGTGATATATTAATATCCATCTAATGCAATGTCTTTGATCTGTCTTTTTCTTTTCTTTTCTTTGTTTTCAGTTTGGTTGGTACTGTCTTAATCTTATGCATATCATTGCATCTTAAATGCTTGTGTATCTTGACGGTTAGTCTTCCCTAATTTACCTTTGCAATGGCATTCATTGCTGGGAAGATATGGCATGGCATTACATGGCCTTAAACGGTTGTCATCCTGGTTCAAGTGTCAATGACAATTTGCCATTTTCAGGTCCCAGACATCTAACAGTATGGAATATGTAATACAGTAGTAAAGGTTTCTGCATTTTGTTGAAAGCAAACGAAATAAATAATGGATGTTTCAGAAAGTAAATATGCAATAGCCTACTCGGTCTCTCTGAAGAAGTCAGCTTTGTTCCATGAGATATATATTATATGTATACTAGTTGCAGCTACACTTTTTGTGGATACATATAGACAATTGTCTTACAATTGTCTATTGTATTATCCTTGCTTGCATTTTATTCTATGTATTAACTTAAATGAGTGAGAACTTGTAGAAGCTGGTTTGTGGCTAACAACTTTGTTTCTTGCTTTCAACTGTTTTCCAGTCTCAAGTTTTTGCTGTTGCATTTGCACTTCTCGCAACAGGCGCTGTAATTCTAACCTTAAATGTATTGCTGCTGGTAAGAGTCCGATCTCTCTCTTTACCCCACCCACCCCACCAAAATAAATAAATGGTGAGACCTGCTGCATTAAACACGTAAATTCTGCATTTATAAACTCGTTATTTGAGGATGGATGATGAAGAATCTCTCTCTCGTTTCAGGGAGGTCACATTATCTTCTTCCAGAGCCTGAGTCTTCTAGGTTACTGTCTATTCCCTCTAGATGTTGGTGCCTTGATTTGCATGCTCCAAGACAGTGTAATTGTCAAAGTGGTACTAGTAATTGTGGCATTGGCTTGGAGCTCATGGGCTGCATATCCGTTCATGAGTACTGCCGTCGACCCGAGGAGGAAAGCACTCGCACTTTACCCGGTCTTTCTCATGTACGTGTCCGTCGGTTTTCTTATCATCGCCATCAACTGATGCAATAGTGTGCTCTTCCGATCTGTAACAAATAACTGAGTGAGTACCAAAGATGAGTATGCCTACCTTATACCAAGGAGAACTTCTTGTACCCTCTTTCTGCACATATAATGCTCTCTGTCCTGCAATATGGCTTTGCCTGCATAGCTTAACAATGGAAATTATTTGTACCATTGATTATATATTGTATTGTGCCTTTCATTAGATGAATGTTCTTACTTGTACAACTAGTTGCCAGTGGGCAGTTCTGTTTTATTAGATGAATGTCGTTATTTTATGGCTTGTTTGGTTTGGCAATATCATTCACATGGTATGTTGGTCTTATTGGCTGGTCTTGATGTACCCTTCTCTCTCCCGCTCGATGAGCTCTAGGTTATTGTTATTTTTGACGTCACTTCATTTTATTGGATTGTCTATGAAATGTTTTCAAACCAAACTATTCATTTGATCCAATAAAAACTCAAAACGTCCAAAATTATATATGAATGTCGTTTTTCCATTTGGTTATTATCATGATATTGTTGCGCGACATAATTCTACCACGTGTCAACTTTTTATCATATATATAGGTAATATTGGTTGAAAAGTTTACCTTGGTTAGTCGTTGTCAAGTGTCGATTTCAATGAGTTTTGTTTTTTATTATTATTATTGTTATTGTTTACGTGTAGTTGAGATTTGTGGTCAGGAGTTTGTGATGCATACACTGCAGGGACCTGCAATATTCAAAATTCGTACGATCGTATCAGAATCTGACTGAAGCAGGACACGGGAAGTCGACTTGTCCATTCCCTTCACCTATGTCTGAAAAATCGAACTCGCACAGTTCGCACCAGGAGCTTGTTTGATTTTCATTATTTTTAAAATTTATAATTTTATTTACTGTTAGTTTGATATTTAGAGGTTGTTTGATATTCTTTATTATTTCTCTTTATAATCTCACTTATCACTGATTTGACTATTGATTTGATTATTTTTTATCTATAATCATAAATTTCAAACTTATATTAAATTTACACCACTCATTTCACTTCTTTATAATTTCTCTTTATAATTCAATTTGGATAAATAGCTTCAAACAAGGTCTAAACTATAGATACTTGATTTTATTTAAAAAAAATTCCTATATGTGAATTGGTGGAGTGTACCGTGGTAGAATTTGTGATTCACTGAAGAATCGTTGATTGGGTCTGGTCAAAGTCGATCTGGTTCGATTCACTCCACTTGAAATATGAGTAGTAAATTTCAAACTGTTAGAAATCGTAATGAATAATAGTCAACAGTGATTATTAAATTATGATTTAACTTGATTGATAGTTGATAGTTGATATACTGATTTAATTTCCTTTTATTATTACTATAGATTGTGGTGTGATGTACGATGTAAAAACCAAGTTAAGAGATTGTAGTAGTGTAATGTATGGTGTAAAAAAAAAGTTTTGTGGATCGTTTAGCAGATCAAAATCTTGATTCACTCCGATTTGCTATCCCTTCCAATCCGCTTCGATCCTCAAGTTGTAGATCATGAAACATATAATTATTTTGTAAATTTTCCGTGATGCAAAATAGAATGACGTCAATTTGCCCCCCCAAAGAGTAAACTTATAAATAATTGTAGACTCCTGTAATTATCTTGGATTTGAACTTCTAATTTTGGTAACAAGGTTTTGCCCTTGTTTGATCCTCTTTATTAAAACACATTATAATTTCATCTATCGTTAATTTAATAACTACTTATTTATAATAATAAATTTCAAATTTTTATTAAATTTACACCACCCATTTTATTTTTTTATAATTTCTCTTTATAAATCAATTACTATAAATTGAATTAAATAAGAAATTTATTAAAACGTAAGAAAAAAAATTATGGATGTGATGGATAAAAGCCTAGAATTTGTTATTTCAAGTGGTGCAATTGTTATTTATCAAATGGAATTTGACACGTCTCAAGTGGGATTTTGTGGTGGATTTTCAAGGGCGAAATCAAAATCAGTAAGATGATTTGAGCCACGTGATTAAACAACTTTTATACTAAAAAGTAGTGTAGTAGTTGTGTGTAGTTTAATTTATAATAATTAATAATTCATCAGTACCTAATCTTGTCACTATTTATTTATTTATTTCTCAGCTTTTTATTAACTAAACTATAAAAACTAGCTTCATTGGAAACTGGATAAGAAGACAGTATCAGCGCGCATCACAGTCGATAATTTCATTTAAGAATTAGATTAGTGAGTAACCGGAAATTAGCAAGTTTTTTAAGTCAATTTTTATGGCTGTGGAATTAGGAAAGATTTGGCTGCCTATATATAACATGACAGTATCTGAGAAAAGAGCTTTTGAGATTGAGAAATTGCTTTTGGACATGTTCTCTTTAAAAGTGCTTGTGTTCGTTACTTAAGTTAACATCGAGGTGATTTATTTAAATATAACTAGTCAGTTAATGCTACTTTTAACCGAGATAGATCGGAAGAGCACACGACTTACTTAAGAAGTATTTTTATGAGAAATAGAAGGGAAAATAGATATGGAAGTAAAAGTTGCTCGAGACATGCCGTCAACTCCATCAAAAGAAATCCCTCAACTAGAAATTTAATTGATATTTACATGAAGTTTCCAAGGGAAGGGCATACAAAAATTTTACCAAATCCAACCAAATTTCATTATATTCTCACAGATTTCATGAAAATCACTTTGATCAATAAAATCCTGACAAATTCATAATCCATTGAAATTCACTAAATCCAAACCTATTACGCCATGAGGGATAAGTAAGAAAGAATGAGACGAATTGTGTAACCAAAGTTATTAAGTTTAAAATTATGAGACAAATTTTGGCAGGTAAAGGACCAAATGAATACTATTAATTAAGTTTTTCTAATGTAAGAAAAATAAGAAAAGGGTTATATTTGTGAGATGAAAGTAGCACGTCACTAATCATTCACATTGACAGTGTTAAATTAGGCTGTTAATAAAGTTATTAGTTAACAATTCAAAAAAGTACGTACATTGGTGGTGTTAAACAAGTTGTTAAAAGAACTTATTTTTGATGGTTGTTAAATTTAACGATAATTTTAATATTTTGCTGGAATTTAATATTTTTGAAAAATTTTTTTTTATTTATTTACTGAAGTTTAACCAATAATCTTTGATAATAATGGAATCCATTTAAATTTAAGTAAATTTTAGTGATTTTATTTAACACAATTAATGTGACACGTTAATAATTATTAAATTTAATTTGTATGTGTGATGTTTAATAATAATTTAAAATGTACGTTTTAGTTTTATAGATAGTTAAATTTATAATACTAATGTGAATGGTCTATGTATGTGCCATTTTGCAGTAAAATGGATTAATAAAGGTGCATTTAACAGTGTGCGGGGAAAGTGAAAGTGAAATCACAATTATGCACCCCCTTTTTTCAGAGAAGAAATGATTTTGATAATAAATAATATATATTAATACACAATCTGGCAGCAGGCTTCAAAAATGACTAATAATTTATTGTACAACACAGATATGATTCAGAAAAGTTCACCGTGACACAAAATTCCAATTCTTACAGCCCAACTCCTGGCCGCACTTCTGACTTCTCCTCCCTGCACAATTTCGCCTAAATCCTTTTTGTTTTCTAGCTTCTTAGGCCCCCCTACCCCTAGAAATGACAACAAGGCGGGTTTGAAGTGGGTATGTCTTCTCCCGCCCCCTACCCCTACTCACCTTGTAGGCGGGTGCAGCGTGAGAGAGGTTGGGGGTATGAAAAAATTACTCATTACAAAAAAAATCTTAAAAGAAAAAAAATAAAGAGAGAGAATGGCGAGAAGCGACGGCATAGACTTTGGAATTGTGGAGAGTTGAAGTTGAAAGATTAGAGTTAGAAAGAGATAGAGACGAGAGAAGGAGATTTGATTTAGGGATAGAGTTTGACTTGTTTTTTAATTAATTTCTCTATTTTAAGAAAACTCAAATGTTGAATGAATTAATTATTAAGGTTAGTTAAAAATTTAACAAAAATGGTACTAGTCGAGGATGATTAAGATTTATTGTTTCTATCTCGGGTATTTGGGATTAAATCCTTACTAACTCCCTACTTAGGTTTACATTTTTTTCCCAAAAAAATTAAATCAGGTATCGAGTTGAAGCGAGTTAGGGCTGTCAATACCTAACCCGATACTGGATAAGACTTTGGGGTGAATATCTTTCACCCCATACCAACTTCAATATTTAACGAGGTGAGTATTACCTGTCTCGCTGCCATTCCTACCCAAACTCCCTCACCAAAAAAAAAAAAAAACCCACACCCGCAAAGCCGCTGTTACGAGCAACTCCAATGGGTGGTACTCTTTCCTTAAAAGTCAAGCCACCTAGGCAAATTGACAGATCCCACGGAAGTTTCTGTCTCCAATGCTGGGCAGTCTATATAACGTGGAAATGAGGTGGAAAAAACCAGTTGAAATGAAGGTCTAAATTCAGACCTAGTGGTAGACCACCAAATCAACCCAAATAACATTTTTTTAATTGTAAAACTCCTATTCCTATCCTTTTCCTCTAGTTATACCCTGTGTCAAAGGTTCCTGCATTGGAGATGGTTTTAGATAGTGAATGCCTTAGTTGATTTCTAAGTAATGACTGCTGTCAATTTTTCTCCTAAATAAGCGAAGATGGTCGATAAGCATTAGTGATGCTCTAAAGGGATGCACAATAAAAAAAACTGACACTCAATGGCCTGATTTTATTCTTAGTGCATCTTTTATGCGTAGTAGTACGCATGGGTTGACGTGACAATATTAGTATTACGAGTGATATTAGCTGACTAGTTATTTTCAACCAGCCATGTTATGTTACGGTGTTTTAGTCAATTAGTGCTATTTGATTATCAGTTAAATTGGTGTTAATTACCAATGTGTTAATAAGTCCAGCTTGACCTTACTTTATCGGGGCGTAGAGCACCACTTGAACAATGCTCTATGTATATAAAAAAGACTTTCATATTGCACAGGACATAATTGATATGATCATAATTCCTCTGGTATCATGTGACTTTTAAATCAATGTAAATAACATAATATGTATGGAAATTTTTAATGAACTGGGACCGGGTTTCTTATAGAGTCCGGTTTTCATTGAGATGTTACGATGTGGTGTGTGTCAGGTGAAATGTCAGTCTGTGATTGAAAACCGAACTCCGTAAGAAACCCGACTTTATTTTTATAGCCGGACCATAATATGCATTTATTGTGTCAGAAACTGCGCTTCTGCTAGGAGGTAGGTAGGTGAGAGGCTTGCCTCAAGCCCCTAACCAAAAAAGGGGGTTCATTTTGGTTAATCATACCATATATAAAGTATAAGTATTGCAAACTATAATTGTGGAAAATTTATATACTATCAGATGTGGTACCATTATATTACTAAACAGATAGTATGACATTATATCATATAATCATCTGATATAATAATAACACTAGATGTATGATGTTAGATCATTTCTAACATAATAGCACTGCAAATTCTTAAGGGGCTCTTTTTTTAAACTTCGACTCCAGAAGGAAAAACCTAGAAACGACTAGTCTTTATCTAACGCTAGATATATGAAATTATATGGTGTCATACGGTTACATTAGTAATCACATCTATATATGAGACATGTTACATTAGAAATCACATCTATATAGTGTTTTGATATACGCCACATGACTGTATAGCCATATAACTAGCGTTGGATGATTTTAATTGAACCGACACCCCTTTAAGCAGTACTGATCTCTCTCGCCGATTGTATGACGGTATTATCTCACTATACACACATTGCGAGAGATTATCAAGACAATTACGCACACTACTAAATACAGAGAGTTCATAATAATTAGATTGTTTTTTTAATAATATATTGTTATATGCATGTATATTAGGATAATCTTACCATATTCTCTGCGGAAATAATTTTTGTCCCTCTAAGCGTAGACTTTTCCTTTAACCTTTGTCACCGCCTTTTACCTCCACTGTCTATTCCTCAACCAACCCCACCCCACCCCAACCCCACTCCCAACCCCAAGCCCAAGCCCCGCCGGGGTTTCCCCAAAAAAAAAAAAAAAAAATGGAGTCAGGCGGGCCCCACCCTGCAACACCATTTTTCACATGTTCCCATCGATTTAAATACCGACTCCCAGTCCCTTTCTTGCAAGATTACATATTTTTCCTTCATTTCAAGATTTTAACACAATCAGTACCTATGAATTCCTTGTAGATAGAAAACATATAAAAATCTAAAACATACAAGCCATTTTCCAATCTTCAGGGAGATTCAGAGTCTTCAAGATGAAGGAGCTTTGGACAACCATGGCTTCAGTGATGGGGGTGTGGGCTTTTTGCCAGAGCCTTCTCCAGACAGTGTTCCCGCCTGAGCTCCGGTTCGCCTTCGTCAAGTTCTTTCACCGCCTTCTTAACTGGTTCTCCTCCTACTGCTACTACGACATCACCGAGATCGACGGCGTAAACACCAACGAGCTTTATAACGCCGTTCAACTCTATCTCAGCAGCTCCGCCTCCATCACTGGTACGCGTCTGAGCCTCACGCGCGGCCTCAATTCCAGCACCATCACCTTCGCCCTCTCCAACAACGACCGCCTCGTAGACACCTATAAAGGCGCCACCGTCGAGTGGGAACACGTCGTGACCCAGAGACAATCTCATACATTTTCTTGGCGTCCCCTGCCGGAGGAGAAAAGAGGGTTCACTCTCAGAGTCAAGAAGAAAAACAGAGAGGTGGTTTTGGGTTCTTATCTTGATTTCGTCATGGAAAAGGCAAATGAAATACGTAGGAAGAATCAGGATCGATTGCTTTACACAAATTCACGTGGAGGTTCTCTGGACTCGAGAGGACATCCTTGGGAATCTGTTCCCTTTAAGCATCCTAGTACCTTCGAAACCTTAGCAATGGATCCTGCGAGAAAGGCTGAGATTATGGCTGATCTCTTGGATTTTGCTAATGGGGAAGCTTTTTATCAGAGAACGGGGAGAGCTTGGAAAAGAGGGTATCTTTTATATGGCCCTCCAGGGACTGGAAAATCCAGCATGATTGCAGCCATGGCCAATTTTCTTGGATATGACATTTATGATCTTGAATTAACTGAAGTCAATACCAATTCCGAGTTGAGGAAGTTACTTATGAAGACCAGCTCGAAATCCATCATTGTTATTGAGGATATAGATTGTTCAATCAATTTGACTAACAGGAGTAGTAAAAATGGTGGTGGTAATTCCTCCAGCGGCGGACGAAAGAATAAGCATGACGCCTCCGCATCTCCGCCAGGGCCGCCGGGGGCTAACGGAGAAGACGGTGGGAGCACGATAACGCTATCGGGACTATTGAATTTTACTGATGGATTGTGGTCTTGTTGTGGGAGTGAGAGGATTTTTGTCTTTACTACTAACCACATTGAGAAGCTTGATCCTGCATTGCTGAGGAGTGGGCGAATGGACATGCACATAAACATGAGTTATTGTACATTCCCTGCATTCAAGATTCTATTGAAGAATTATCTTGGATACGAGGAGGGTGGCTTGGAAAAGCAAATGGTGGAGGGATCGGAGGCGGTGATCGATGAGGCGGAAATGACGCCGGCCGATATCAGTGAGATTCTGATCAAGAACCGGCGTGATAAGAGTAAGGCCGTGACGGAATTGTTAGAGGCATTGAGGGCTAGAGCTGAAAAGAATCGGAAGACAAAACTGCTGGAGAGGAAGAGAAATGAGATTGAAGATGAAGAGCAAGAAAAGAGAGCTTTGGATATCCCAAAAGATGGTTTTGATCAGTCACAAGAGAGTCGCAGTGACAACAAAAAATGTGAAGAAAAAGATGGCCATGATTCTGATGAGAAGATACAATAATGGTACTTTTCCTAAGGTAAAAAGTCGAGTCCCAGTCCGTCTAACTTAAGAAGCCATCGGGTGGGAAAAATGTTTACTGGGACACATCTTGTGGGGAATTAAGTCCAATCAATTCAATTCCATTTATATTTTTGCCTATAATCATCCATCCATTTGAGTAAACATGAATTTGATATTAACAACAAAAAAATGTCACTGGATACATTCTTAGGGCAATTTCTACAAACACTTTTCCTACAAAACTGAGAATCATGTTCATGTGTTATATTCACTCTACTGTATCATAAGATCTTGCTGGATATGCATCGTTAGCTGGCTGATATGTGATTGCAGCTAGACGCACATGGGTTGTGCTCTCCTGCGTTATGTGAAAAGCCAAACATGCAAGAATATTTTGCAATTATTAGGACAGTGACATTGTAGCAGATTGCCTTGTTGAGATGTTCATGACATTAACTTGTGCAAAAATAGAAGTTTAACTTCTCCATGCCCTAAATGTTAAAATCTCTAAAGGAGTTAATAATTTTCGCTTGTTCTATGTATGCATGTATCGAACTAGGGTGACACAAAGTTCGTCTGGGATAACTTTTGAAAAGTTAATAGAGTTTTAATAAGGAGGCCACTTGGCAGTAGATCTAAAGATGACGAGAGGATTGGAATTCAAGAAGATCCACTGAAGTAATATTGTTGATGAAAATTGCAGTATGTTGTGGACTTAGCAAATTGGGAATTTTCCTACATGGAAACCAATATATAAAAAAAAAAGACAAATAGCTACCCAAGAATGACCTAGTTTAGGCGGGGAAAAAAAAGAGGAGACTAAAGTCTTTTTTTAATATATATAGATATAGATATAGACTATGCTTCTTTTTTTTGGGAAAATCAGATGGTCTATTGTGACCGTCTGACACGACCCACTTTTAGTACTTCTAACTTGCAAGAAGTGTGACATGCGCCGATGATAAATTCCAACTAGAAGCTGGAATTTCCCATTAACGCTCATGAATATCTACTTATTCTAGAAAAATTTCGATAGCATTTCCTCTAATTTATAAACAAATCAACCTGTATAGTACCCAACATCAACCCAAATACACTTCACAATGTAATAATTTCCCAACGCCAACGCCAACACATCAACATCTCACAACTAATTATTTCTCACTATTTCTCATTATAAGCAACATCACTTCATAGATCAAGCCTACCAATAATTCACAACATAAGAATAACAACTTTTCTATTTATAATACTTCACTTGTGAAGAAATATACTAAAACTAAGTAGAACTCACAACAGATACCCCCATGCATGCTAATAAACTTAACATGTCCAAGTATATAAATCATAATAAGACAAACCCTATAACAGTTCATTTCATTAGGTGGTGGCTCGATTCTGGAAATAGAAGGCTCGATCCTGATGTGTTGCCTAAACTCCGATTGCTACGTGTAAAGAAAATAATTTATGGAAACTTATGAGCTAACTACTCAGTGAGTGGAATTTTTATAAATAAACATACTTTCGAAAGTTAAAATGTAACTTTTAATATAAATCTAGCGTAACATAAACATTCATGGAATCCATCACATGTTAGAAAACATCATGAACATCATTTCACTTCATAATCATTATAGAATTCATTAGAAAACATCATGAATATCATTCATTTAATAATCATCGTGAAATCCACTATAAAACATCATAAAAATCATTTCATTTCAAGATCATCATAAAATTTTCCCCAAAGAGTATCCAACATCTCATAATCATAATAATAAGTCATACGCGTAGACACCAGTTTGGGCCATAGGTATCTTATGACCCCTTCGCCCTAGGCAGCACAATAAACAGCTTGAGCCATAGCTAGTACATAGGCCCCTTCGCCCATAGGTGACATATCATTTGGTCAGCTTGAGCCATATAGGCCCCTTCGCCTGTAGGCGGCATGATCATAAATATAGGATACAAATTTGGGGTTTTCATGCATGAAGCATGAAGCCTCATTTCATAAAAGTACGTCATCATAAAACATTTCAAGTTCTTATGAAATACATCATCATCATAAAATATTTCATTTCAAGTCCATGTGAAGTCAAACATAATTCAACTTTCATTTAGAAGAAAGAAATAAGAAGAAGATCTCCACTCACCGGCTAGGTAGTAATGTAGCTCATTTCTCGTTTCATTTCCTTTTTGGTATTTGCCATTTCTTGTGACATTATATAAAATGCTACTTAACATCTAATTCCTTTCTATTTCACAATTCACTCATATAACTAAATTCTTTTATTTATCTTTTCTCATAATATATCGTTGTCCAATTTATTTCTATTTTCATAACTTCCATATCATCCCATTCATTCATTCCCCCCCTTTCCATTCACTTAGTATTACACATATTTACTCTTTGAGTCATATCTCAATTCTTTTCTTAAAAATTCATGACATTTCCATATTTTCTTTAACTAAATAAAGCCTTTTGATGTCAATTATTCTTTCAGTTACCATATGATCACATTTTTAAAATATTGACAACATTTAATACCTCCAATCTCAACAATAGTTATTGCCCTTTATATCATCATTCCAAATAATTTATAAGATATTCTCTTGGTATTTATATCCAATACTTTATGATAGCTCAATAAATTCCCATTTTCGCTTTTTATCATCATTCCAAATAATTTATAAGATATTCTCTTGGTATTTATATCCAATACTTTATGATAGCTCAATAAATTCTCATTTTCACTTAAAAGTGAAAATTGAATCCATATATTGCTAAGTCCCTTTTTTATAATTATTCTAGACTTTATTCATCTTAAAAATTGTAATAATATCACATATTAAAATCTTAAATTCCACCAACATAACAACACGTCTTCACTTTTAAACACTAATTCTTAGCCTTTAACAAACTTTCCAATTCCACATTTCCAATTCCCTATTTTTCCTTTTTTTTTTTTTGCTCGATGGAACCTCGTCTCCAGCTCCCTCTCGGTCCCTTCTATGTGTGTGAGTGAGAAATGGTCCAAATACAATAGAATTGCCTAGATATATAGGAAATTGTACCTAAAGTCCCTTATTTCTTGTTTTGCTGTAAGTTGATCCCCAATCTTCATACTTTACTTGAATTAAACTCCAAATTTATAAAATGACTTCATATAAACTCAAACTTATTTAATTGCTTAAATGATAACCCCAAAAATTCAATTAATACATTTTAGTCCAAATCTGACATTGACTTAACTATTACACCTTTGACTTTGACGAGTAAACGTTGAATTTTGAAAATAACCAAGCGGATCGTCACACCGTCATACAACTGTCACACAAATTCACACAACCGTTACACAAAATCACTGGTCACTGGCGAGTCACAATCCAACTCTGGTGAGTTATACCCCAAATCCGACAAGCCATAATGACGTCTCCGGTGATTCACAATTCACTTTCGGCACTCTGATGAGTCACAATAACACAATAGCAAATCGGAACACTATCTTAAAACTTGAATTCCACAGTCACACCACTACCAAACCACAGCACGCCCATAAATCAACTACCCACCACCCCCACAAACCACCGACACACACAAACAAACACCATCAACACAAAAACAACCACAAAAATACTATCTGAATCAAACTATTGAAAAAAAATCACGACAGTGATCTGATTTCAGACGTTGGCAATCTCTTGTATTTTTTCCCAGTATTTCAAGCAAACAACGATGAAGGGGGAAAGATAGAGAGAGAGAGTGAGAATCAAAAGACAAAGAAGAACGCTAGAGCAGAGAGGAGGAGGAAACACCATAGAGAGAGACGGAGGAAACGCCGGTTGACAAATAGAGAAAGTGACGGTGAATAAGCGTGAGACACGCTGGAGGGAGAAGAACCGTTAGAGAGAGAGAGAGAGAGAGGTGAAATGTGGGTGGGTGGGGTGTTTGGAGGGGGTAAGGCACCTGGCTTTTGCAAAGTGGTTCATACACATCTCAAATTTTCAAAGAAGTTCCCAAAGTACATGATTTATCTAATTAAACCTTATTAATAACATAGGCCCTCAACTATGGCTGTGCAGTTTACATAAGCCTAACTGCCTAGGACAACATTTCGTTGAAATCACCATATTTTCAAGGTGTGCAATTCGTTTAATTTTATTTACCGTATTTTTCAAATGTTTAAACATTGAAGGCCAATGGTAGTTGATTTGATTTTCCCTTACAAAAAAGTGCCAAAAACTTAGTGAGCGGGCTCTCAGTTCATGCTCATAGTATGTCGAATTGCTTGTCATACTGCGCTCTAAGGCAAGCTCACAGTGTGGCGAACAAGCGTGTTGCTCGCAATAAAGACTGCCAAAGCATCCTATTTCAAATGCTTTAGTAGCTAATATATTAGTCCTTCTATAGTATCCATTGGACACATTGGGGGATGACCTCATCCCCCAATGTGTCCAATAAACATTTGTCATATATACAGTAGACTCCATACATGATGTCCAGAATATGTGGCTAGATAAAAAAACCAAACGGGTAGCATAAAATTGGTCTGATCATATCAATGACAGACCAATTTATGAAAATGCTGAACGTATTCAGTATTTTCACAACATGCACTACTACAAACTCTTTTAATTTTTCTATTCTCCTACTCTCTAAATTTTCTTTTCAACTCTTGTTTTAATTTTGTTTTATTTTCAACTCTTGTTTTAATTTTGTTTTATTTTCAACTCTTGTTATTAGTCTTGTGTGTCTAGCAAAATTTTAAGTTTTCCAAGTGAAAAAAATTGTAGTCTGTATTATATAGCGTAAAAAAATTATTAAGAATCATGAACGCTTCATCTAGCTCTTCCGACACTTGTGGTGGTCAAGGTACTTTAAACATTCCTAGCGCTGGTGAGATGACCCTCATGGTGAGTGGCCTCGATGCATTAAGAAGTTCATTTGACGGAAAGAAGTGGTAAAACAAATATTTGAAAACTACAAAGGTAGTTTCATTTAAATGGTTGCCAAACAGATCCTAACATTATGAAAGTGCCAATTCTTCAAAAGTTGGGCTTGTTGGCACAAATTTAAAGGTTGGGTATGAAAGTACAAATAGATGCAAAGGTTGGGAACTTTGCTGCAATTTAACCAAAAAGAAACATACCGCCCCTGGCACGTTAAAAACTCTGTTGCCTGTACCCAACAGCTCTGCATCTCCGTGGTTTTGAATTAAAACCCCCGCTCCGCGCCTCGCTGCTGCCCGCCGCCGCGCCACGGGATCACGCAGAAATGGGAGAGAGAGCGAAATATTTGGTTTTAGTTGGAGCTGGAGTTGTTCTCGGCTCAGCTGCCACCATTGCTCTCTTTAAGCTTCTGTCCAGGTACAAAGTTAGCCTAACAAACGCACTTTCACTTAATCACATTTATCACTGGTTTCCTTTCATGTTTGCGTGCTGATTGGCGTCATGTAGATGTTTCTTATGCTTTTTGAGTATGTTGATTTTCATGTTTCCGTTGCAGACGGGCTGGGAAGCGGTACACTAAAGAAGCAAATGACTTGAATGGTATGTAACCTCGCGTAGGTCTACTATGTTTTATTCGATGTAAGGAATGCTATTTTTTGTTCACCGGATGGGTTTTGGATTCGAAGTATGGTGTTTCTTGTGGAAATGATTTTCAAAAGGAAAATCAATTTTTCCCACGTTCATTCCCAAATAAATATTCTTTAATAGAGTCATCTTTTCACATTTTCCCATAACTTTTTCCCTACTTACCAACTGCACATTCTTCTTTTATAGAATCACTTTTCATGAAAACAATTGTCAAAAAATCTAAACCATACAAATCCTTATCTTGTGTGGTAAGAATTTTGGTGTAACTTTTATAATAGACTCAAAGAATATAAGAACATCCACAATAGATGTGTTAATTTTAGCTAGCCACATAAGTAAAAAAGTGAACTTTAATACAAGTTAAATTTAAGTATTGCTTAGCCATCAGATTGGAAGTTTTAAATTAAGCCGTTAAAATGCACCTAAAGTCCAAGTGGGCCATTTTTTGAAAGTTATTGATCAGTAAGTGTAAAATAAAATAAAATAAATCAAGAAAAGAAGTAATTTTCAAGATAAGTAACACTACAACTTTTTAGTATTCTTGTTAAAGTTAACATGTAGCCTACAATTATTTTTTAACACATATGTTCACTGGAGCTATAAATTGGATTTGTAACTAAAACATGACACTAACAGTTCGACTTAACATGTCCATTTTGGATGCTTTAAGAACCATAGTTGTGAGATTCTCAATCTCCAACTGTACGGGAGGTTTTCTCCCCTACAGATTTAAAAAAAGAAACTTTTACATATCATCTTCTTCCCTTCTAATCTTATGGTCGGATTCAATCCCATAACGTATGCTAGTAACATTTCACAGGTGAAGTTTGAACTGAAAATTGTGTTAAGGCTTAATTATGCACGTCAAGATACGCTTTGAACTTTTGCAAGAATTTTCCATAACACAGAGTCTTTCCGAGCACATGAAATACTAGTTTCTTTCTGATTGATTCTCTGTGCTTTTATCTGATTTCAGATTGAAAAAAAATCTGTAACCCCAGTTTTACTAATGAAGAGACTTTACAGTTCCATAGTACAACACTTAACTCTGAGCTTTATAGGCAGTCCTTATAGCCATTGGTATTAATATATTTCCTTACTAGATTTTTTCAGTCTTTTTTCTCCCCTTTAAATGTCATCCTTAAAGCCTAAACACTTAATAAAAACTGAAGTTGATAATTTGCTACTAATTATTTGAAAATCACTTCACATATGTTGACATAGACAACTGACAGTCTGGCACGATTGTTTCTCCCATGGATAATATGTTATTTATATTCCTCTTGGTCATTATTCATATTGTTGCAATATTCAGTCTAGATTTTTTTTTTTTTTTTAAATAACTGATATCGTTAGCATGATTATCAAAGGTACATTAGATATGTATAAGAGAAGCCCTAAAATTTTGGAGGTTATGAATCGAGGGTTGGCCAGTCCTGACCGGCTAACTGATGAGATAGTGTCTGAACAACTCACGAGGTACTTCTTTCTGTTGTCCTATTTATTTCATTATGCTGTACAACTGGGATAAATTCAGATATAATATCAAGAGGATTACATTTCTACATGATATTAGCTAGTGTTAGAGATGTCTAATAAAAATTCAGAAAATTGTGTCCGTACTCCATGAAACATGCCAGAATATTATAGTTTGAATTTAATGGGGCATTTGATTTTCCTTGTGTTTTGGAAAATAAGTTGAGCTCGTTGAATATTGTTATTGCAATGGCTGAATCTCTAAAGTAGGTGGTCAGATTGACATTTGGTGTGTTTGGCAACTACGTTATACATTGCTTTATGAACTAGTTGCCAAACACTCTCGATATTTCTAAGCGGGATGGTTGATATTATATTCGAAGGGAAGGTTCCTGCACATTTATCTGAATTGGAAGTAGGCATTAACTTCTTGTTATTGTCGGGAATTCGAGATTAGAATTTGCAATGGACTTTCCAAATGAGTTTAAAGTTTTATGTGCACTGATAACCAGATTAGTGAAGGCACTCTCTCACCAAGTAAAAAAGAAAAGAGAGAAAGGAAAGAAGGAAGTGGAACCCACGATATGGGCAGAGAAATGCTTATGTTTGAAACAATTATTTTCCATTAAATATCCATCTATGGTTTAGTCTCATGTGATCCATGAATGGATAATTGTTTATTAACCTTTTCAAGTCAACTTCAAAATGGCATTTGGTAGCATTGTATTTAGCTACATACTTTCTGTCATTGCAAGGACAAATAATATGGTTACGTGCAATGTTTTTTTTGTTAGTGCAAGCACAAATAATATGGTGACATGTATATTCAGCATGAGGAAGTAACTGTTGTGATTGTTGATACTTCAACCTTTAACTGTTGATGCTTTGTGTAAGGTTCTATACCTGAACTGCACTTTTTCCCCATCAGGAATATACAGTTCTTTGGACTGGAACAACAGAGAAAGGTGACTTCATCCTATGTCGTGGTCATTGGTCTTGGAGGAGTTGGAAGTCATGCTGCATCTATGCTTTTGAGATCTGGAGTAGGCAGGCTGCTTCTCGTGGATTTTGATCAGGTATGTTTCTTTGTGAAATTCCTCTGATTGCCTGTCATGCTTAGATTCTGGAACGCTTCTAAATTCTTCTTAGTCTATTTGTTCATGTTGTGATTTTTCCAGTGAATTAGTAAGGAATACAATTGGGGCAACAGCAAGTTTGACACGTCTTAGAACCTTGGGGGATGTTTACTATCCGATGATCTCTGTAAATACTAAATGCATTTGAAATCAGTTTCTCCTGCTATGAGTGTTAAGGGAACAGTCTCAGAAATCGGACACGTTGCAATGTTTTTGTAACGAGCAAATATTCATGCAATAAAATGATCTGATATTCAAACATAGAGGCATAACTTCCTTACTGCATATTTTCATTCGAGTATTTTCCTGTCCCACTTGTTAAATTGATATTTCATCTTGAAAGAATATTCATACACTGACTTCCTACCTTGCTTTCTCAGTTTTGATGATGGTTATAATGTTAATGCGTGTTGCACTGCACTTCATAGGTACCTGCTTGTGTTAGTGCTGTTAGTGTATACCTTTTATATTTCAAATTTTCAATATGTGGTTTAGTGTGTACTTGACTCCAATATTTGAAATTTATGGTTATATTTGTTCCATCCGGCAAACAACGTTCGCGGTCCCCTTATCAACTGAATAAATGATTGAATTTTTTTTTTCCCTCTGTGCATAATATTGAGGACATAATTATTTAAATAAAAGTTTGTGCCCCCTCAAGACCTTAAGCCCTTAGATAAGTTCTATTTACGTTATAAGAGCAGGTAACAGTCCCTAGCAGCCATTTGTTCAAAACACTGTCGCATATGTTAGGTCTTTGATAAAAAAGAAAAGAAAAAAATGAATATGGTGGTGTTTTGAAGACATAATTGGAATAAATAACTTTGTACCCTTTTAGAATAATCCTAATTTTGTAACCTTCGAGAATAATCCTAATTTTGAGAACCTATTCAATTTCGCTTTCCCTTTACATGCTTATGATTATCTGAAAGAGGTTAAGTAAATTTACCCATTAGCACTCCACTTTCTTGTCCCACAAATACATGTTCAACTGAATCAAATTACGCTACGTGTCCAATTTTAATGTTTTGCCCCGAGTTTTCCCCCAACACATTATATGGAAATAGGTTTTTTCCCCCTACATTAATCTTGCTCTTAGAGGGGAGTAAAGTTTTTATATTCGAGTGAAAGACAACTTTCTGGCTGGCAGACTTTTTCAATGTGATTGATCTGGTGTGCTGATAAAACTTTTAAATTAGACCTTGTGACCTCTCCGATTTTCCTAACTTAAGAGGTGTTTGCCAGTAAAAACTATCTGCATCAGCCAGTCCTAAAGGCTGAATGAGATGCAGGTTAGATTAGCTGACGCTGTTAAGGAGTCTTGATTTAGTTAAGAATTTTCAATGTTTTTTAGTTGTTATGCCCATTATTCTTCAAGGGTTTGTAATAATTGAGTGATTGGTTCTGAAGGTCTCTCTTTCATCATTAAATAGACATGCTGTTGCAACAAGAGAGGATGTTGGCTCCCCAAAAGCCCTTTGCCTCAAGAAACATTTCTTATCAATTTTCCCAGAGTGCCATGTCGATGCAAAAGTGCTGTTATATGATTCATCATCTGAAGAAGAAATTCTTTCTGGGAATCCTGATTTTGTCCTAGATTGCATTGATAATATTGACACAAAGGTAACTTTATTACACTTTCAGATAATAAATTGCAACATTGGTTGATGATAAATATAACTCCTGTTATGTTGCTAAATGTTCTTCATTTTTGTTTCTTTATGTCTGTTACCTAGATGCCATTTACATAAAATGTATCTCAGTATATATGTGAAGAATATATTATAATAGGTAACTGACAGCAATTTTTGCTAGGGCCTCAAATTTATTCTCGTCTCTCTAGTCAGTACAAGCAACTACTCAATGTTCTTATGTTTCATTTCTACACTTGATGCAAGTGTTAGGTGATCCTCATTTATTGGATTTGTTATATTGTGTAGTGTGTTTGTGGAATTTTATTCTTTGTTCGGCTGTATAAAATGATTTTGACTACTGTCATTTGACAAGTATATACAACCCATGGACATCGTTTATGATGAAAAATATATTACTTATGTAAATCATGTTGGGTCCATTTGGCGCAACCTGAGTATGCTTTTGTGTAGAGCTTTTCATATGAGAGCAGCTCTTTTTTATTTTATTTTTATTATTATTAAATAAGAAACCGTTGATTTGGTGTTTGGTTTTCAGTCTAAATAAAGATACCCGTTGACACTAAATTGGGAGGCTGGCACAATGCTTTTGTTTCATTAGTTTCATTAGCTGGAAATTTTTGTATTTTTTTTTTCGATAAAGAGAAACTTTTGTACATTTGGTTGATTAAAATGTTAGTTAATTTGTTATCTCTCTCACTTTTTCTTTTGGAAATAGTAATTATACCATATCTACAAATTTTAATAAAACTAGTAAAAAAATCAAATATCTGTAGAAGGAATAATAAAATAGTAGATCTCTTTTAAGATTAGTACAAGAGTGAGAAAATCCAGTCATAATTAACAAATAAATCAAATACGCTAAGACCAGAATGTAGGCAATATTTATCAAACAAATTGATATGGATGTTAATTTCATCTATTATCAATTCTAGTATAACTTTTCAATTATCATGAAAATCATTTTGTCAAGATAGACTGTTGAAGCTAAATGCAGATTATGTGTGTGTTTGATTCAATTTATGGTAGTTGATTGATAAAGAGAAATTATAAAGAGGTGAAATGAGTGGTGTAGATTTAATAGAAGTTTGAAATTTGTGGTTGTAAATGAGCACTTGTCAAATCAGTAATCAAATCAGCGGTAGGTGGACTTATAAAGAGAAATGATAAAGAGGATCAAACACTCTCTATCAAAATACATATTGCAATTTGCAAGTATGTGAAAGTGTGGAAGCAATTATCAAAAATTTAAGCGGGATGAAGCAAAAACACAGATTTATACAAATGCAGTTTCCTATGCTAATGTGATAGGTTGGATTTATGTGGCATTTTATCAAATTAATTGAGTGTGTTTGATTTAGATCCTTGGGAATTGATTTTGTGAAAAAGTATTTTTTTGGGAGACTGTGTGGTTGAAAAGTAAGGAAAAGTTATGAATTTACGTGCAAGATTATTTTAATGGATAAATGTGTGGTTGAAAAGGAGTTTCAGTGAGAATTGATTTGAAACTCTAAATCAACCCAACCCTAAGGACAAGATATTCAACTTAAAAAGTTTTTGTTATGCAGATTTTAGTTTGCCATATGAGATGTCAATGGAGCTTTTGTACAGAATCCCAAAATTTGTGCTTGTTTAAAGCTTCAAGAAGTATTAATTTAACTCTACCCACTCTGCCCGCACCTTGCCCCATGAAGAGCACTTTTGGGCGTCAAAAGAGTTCTTGCAAACCATACACATAATCTACTATTTGCATTACTAAAAGTTTAAATTTGCACTGTACATGCTGTATGTTAGCGTTAAATCATTGTTATCTACATATTTCGTGGAATTCACAAGTTCTACACGATTCTTCACCACTCATTTCACTCATTCTAGTTCTATTTTGAAGTAATAAATATAGAAGAATAACATGGGCTAAGCATCACTTATAGGTTGCACTTCTTGCTGCATGTGTACGGAGAGGGCTGAAGGTTTTATCTGCAACAGGAGCTGGAGCAAGAGCTGATCCCACAAGAGTCCGTGTAGCCGACTTGAGAGAATCAATCAATGATCCATTATCTCGAGCAGTAATGCTTTTTCTTACGGATTTTTTGATCCATATCCTAGGGTATTCTTATATTGGATTGACCTTGATCCTCTTTAAACATGTTGCACCTGGAACTTTTTGTGGCGAACATCCTGCACTCTTATCTGTTTGTCCACATAATTTTTTGTTAGGGATGAAAACTAAAGTTGAATTTCTGTGCATGCATCATAAATATCCTTGACCGAGAAAGTTGATAAAGTAAGATATTACTGTAGCTTTTCAGCTTTTGTAATTTTCTAGATCAAACAAAACTCTACATGTGATTAAACTTGATCTAAGTATTTTTTTTATATTAGCTTTGTGAGATTTGAGATCTAATTTCAATCAAATTCTAAGTTATGTGAAATTCAGTCCCATTTTAAGCTCCAAGTGGTGAAGATTTGATTGTTGGAGTTATTATCTTCTCAAATGATAAAACCAGATGAGATAATGATGCCTGATGTAAGTGAGTTGGTCTACACGGTATTTTCTCTGGTCTTCTTGTTAATTTTGACACTTGATACCACTGTTTATTTATGGTATCAAAAATGATGCGATGAAATCTTGCTTTGCACTGAAATTAATTTTATAATGAAGTCTTTATGGGAAAAATAATAAAGATGTAAAATGTACTGAACATGGGCCAAGAAATGAGGAAATCTTGTATCTAATAAAGGAAACAGAATCTAGGAAAACCGATTGTGAGTTAATAGTGAACGGACCGGTTAAATTAGGTCTGTTTTATGCACTTCTATTATGTAATAGAGAGGATGTGGATCATAGCAGCTCTTATTGGCTGATTCAAACACCTCTACACTAACGAGTAAAGCTCAGGATGCAATGCTAGGATTAGAATTTGGCTTCTATATTTTGATAAAGCATGATGCAGTAAAGATGGAGGGAATTACTTTACCACCAAAAAATATGAATGTTTGGTGCTATCTAACCAGTACACCAATTTGTTTTCTTCCAAAAGAACACACTGATATATCATTGACTGCCAAAGAAGTTTGGCCACCTCAAATTATGAATTCTCATTTTACTCCAACTATGTACAAACAAATAAGATTTCTTTAAGACTATGCTGGAAGCAAATGCAATCTGGATATTGCATTACATGATTTTGCACCTCACATGTTTCTGGTTTATGAGGCTAGGAAAACTGCAGTGCACTTCCAGAAAATCTTTATGTTTGTTTCTTTTGCAAATCTCCTTTCAGAAGTTAGCAATTTTTGTTTTGTTATATGATCTTAATTATTTTTCATTTCAATGATTATCTAGTTAATGAGCATGCCTTACATGTACCTGTTGCTGAAGTATTCTGGAAAATGACATAAAATTGCATAAAATATTACCTACCTCGCCAAATGGAGCTCTTACAAACTCTAGTTAGCAGGTCAGACACCGTCTGAAAAAAGATTATGGTATTGAAGGAGGCATTCCTGTAGTATTTTCATTGGAGAAACCCAAGGCAAAGCTGCTTCCATTTAAAGCACCAAGTGGTGAAGAGGAAAATCCTTCGGATTATCAAGTAAGCTTATATTAATCTGTCAGCCAATAAGTTTTATTCCTATTGTAGATGGTTACAGTAGCTATAGTTTTTATATATTTTATGAACATATGGAGAGATCGAGTATAAGCAGTTTTTATGGACAACGAGAACTTTCTGTTTTCTTATTTAAGCACTATCTTTAACTTTCTTCTTGTTACATTTGAAATATCCTGCTACCTTGAGCCCTGCTGGAAAAGGAAACCGTATCTATATATAGATATATTTCTCATTTGCCAATTGCCATTGTGTTGGCTATTGCCCCCATTTTTTGTTATTATAAGGTTTAACAGTTTTATTGAAATTGGTTATCAGATAGTACCTGGATTTCGGGTTCGTATCATTCCTGTCCTTGGAACCATACCAGCAATTTTTGGGCAAGTAATGGCTTCCTACACTGTAAGCCAATTGGCTGATGTTCAAATTCATATGGAACCTGTGGTGAATTTTGATATGGATCATTATGAAGTCCTTCATCAGCGCCTTATCGAACATGAAGAGTTACTATATGGTACAACTATGCAAGTTCAGGTAGACAAGTCTGCATTTTCTCTCTGTATTTCTTACTTCACTTATACTCTGGCATTCTGCTCTATTTTGTTCAAGTACAATTATATTTGATCATACTTTCGCGTGAAAGGTCAAAATATTAAAGCTGAGGTCATCCCAATTATTACAGATGTAGTTCAGCATTTACATTTCCTTTTCTTTTCACCCTTTTAATTAATTGGAACTAAAGTATGGGGTCAGCAAAGGGAAACTGGGAATCAGTATATGACAGAATCCTCCTACCGATCATACTAAGATGGTCCGAGCACCAAAGCTCTATGGCTTAACTTCTAAAGGAGTAAAGGCAGGGCAAGTGCTGATGGGATTCCTAGCGTGGAATCTTTTTCTGTGGTGAAGAGATCTATTCTGCCTTGTAGTTATGAAGTCAAGATTTGGTGGATTTTCTCTATTATTTGGAACGTATCGTACCATTCGATATTTTTTGTGATTTGTTAGTTGCTTAAAATTTGAGAGTTTGATTCAGATTGGGCTGGCAAATTGTTCTGTTTTATCCGTCATCACGCTTTATAGAAGAATCTTTCAAGAAGGTGCTTTTGCCTTTGTTAAGGAAAAAATAGAAAGAAAGACCATTACTTGCCATATTGGGTTTCATGACTCATGGATGATTGTGGATCTTTATCCTTAATAAGTTGTTCAGGTAGAATTTTTTAGGTGTCACACAGATTCCTATATTGATTTGAACAATCTATTTAATTAATGGACAAAGAAGGACCTAGTGCTACAATTTAGAGGAACAAGAAGAATGGTGGGGGAGAATGAGATGGAATCACCTTGTTCTGGTTAATAATTACTTGAAATATACCAAGCTTAACTTACATAATGTACTGTTACGGGAAGCATTTGTTTTGCTAGAATTTCGTATAACTTGCGTATGTTTAAAGGATTCATACTTCTTTAACATGTTTATAATTCTTCTAGGTGGATGTCGCTGAAGTTATGTACATTGCCAAAGAGTTGTGGCATGGACGAAGTGCAAGAGATCAGTCACCTAAAGATGTTGGACGTGGAATGTGGCGATCTGTCAATGAGCTAATGCTTGTGAGGTAAGAAGTTTGTGCAATACAAATTGCTTGTCATAGAAGAAAGTTCCAGAGTTTTTTCTTCTAATGCTCCCTGCTATGAAATGTATTCTGCTAGTTGCTTCACTAGTCACGTTTTAGTCCCCCAGTTGTAAGAGGTCTTAGCTTC